>JAHWXV010583587.1:0-10861 GCA_024586415.1 Phrixothrix hirtus | reverse complement strand
TAATAGCCAAATTACCGTAAGACACATTCTGATCGATTGTCTTCAATTGCAACCTATAAGACAATTATATGAAATTGGGGATGATATAATCAGATTATTCAATAGCCTTACGAAGATACGACATCTAATAAACTTTCTGAAAGCATCTGGAGTATATAATAGAATTTAAATAAGACAATCATAAAATATACAACACTCAGATCATAAAGACGCATAACTACGTAGCTGTTACAGGTAGTAAACAACACCTGTGGCAATCAACACCTTCAGCGACAAGATAAAGACAATGCCACACAAGAAACACAGATCTAAACGCGAGAATGCATAGTCGGTGAAAATAATAATAGTAATATTAGCAACAGTCTAATAGGAAGATCTCTGCAACTTACAAACGGGCTAATGACCGCAGCAGTCGAAGCCCTCAATCTATTAAAAAAAAATTATTATTATTATTATTATAATTATTATTATTATTATTATTATAGCATTGCTAATTTTATTACAATATTTTAACATAAGTAAGTAACCATCAATTTAAATTCTATAATAATAAATAAATATATTCTTCCGTCGTTTATGAGTAACAATGAATTACTACTAATAGAAACGTTTCTACTTTTAATGACATGCTATTTACGACTAAATATTTCAATTCCTAATCCAATTCAAATATTTTATTTAAACATTAAATCATTCTTCGTGTAATAATTGTTTCAACTAATTGTTAAGTTCCTTCATACAACTTTGTTAATGTAGGAAACAAGAGAATTTGAGAACTCATGTACATATAACGTTGCTAGTGTCATTTGTTAATTTTAACGAACATTTAACTTTTTGGTGAAATAGCATAGCCGCATAACATTCCGAATCATTTAATTCAATTATAGTTGCTTGCAATTCCCAAATATATTTAAAATTCTAATATTATAAAAGTTTTGTTACGATTACGGTTAAAACTCTCTGTCGTATAATAATCCTTCAGAATTTTATAGTTTTGTCATTTGCATAACTTCGTGTGTAGTTTATTGATATATTGTTAACTAAAATTGCAAACGAATTCTAAAAAGTAAACAAAACAGGATTTATGTAGAAGTTAATCGATTTAATTCCTTAATCGTGTTATGTCACATACAGAATCAGTGCATTTAAAGTGACAGCTGAACCACCTGAAGCATTAAGTTTGTATAAATCCCAAAACAACTACCAGAATTGGAATCTTAAACTTTCCGAATACAAACTAATACTTTAAGGTCGCCAGCCACACAAGAATAGACCTATTTATTTTCTCAATTGTCTAAGTAACTTACATTTTACCTTCAGCATAGTATTAAAAGAGTAAAGTAAGGAAACTCCCCCGCATGTATCACGAGTATAACAATGACATAGTCCTAAATAAATAGATATGTTAAATTAAAATTGGTTACATTCTAATCAATATTTATAAAATTAGACAGAGGCGACTTGGCTTTATCGATCTATAAACTTATATTGAAATAAATCACCTAAAATAATATTTTTATTTGTTTATAAAACCAAGCTATCCTTTCGTATGAACTCCATAACCAAGTTTCCTACGGAAATTATTTCAACTACTAGCGCTGGTGTTGCAATTAGCCCTATAATAGTATGTGCAGCGTATATTTTAACCGTCGTTTTAACTGAAAAAGAACGTACATTTTATTAATTTTAAAATTATGTAGTGTCTAAATTGTAATAAAAAGTCAAAATCATGATTTTCGGTTTATATGTAATATATTGTTACATTCAGATCGTAATGGGGTTAATATCTAATGTGGGCAATTTCATTAAATAAGTAAAATAAAAACGATATTTGTTTTGATTTTACAAACACATTGTGTGTAGGTATTTATATGTACACATAATATGCAAATTAAACTAATCATTTAAATTATTATTTAATAGAACTTGAAGTAAACACGTATTAATTTTTGTAGCATTTAAAATTCTATACAAATGTATGTACGCACATACCTACATCAACTTTTACTATTGCTTAATATTTTTAAGATCATAAATTTATGCATGTCATTATTAAATTATATACGCTTTTAGGTAACCCGATATATCATTATTTACATCATGTAAAGATTATGCTAATTTTGTTACATATCCTTCCATTGATTTTTTAAGCTATTTTGTCAAATCGAAAGTATTTTAGAAAAAAAACTGTACAGTAATAATTAATTAAATTTGTCGATTTTAGATGGTGATATACTTGGAGATTTGATTGAAATAATACTAGATTTATCAGTGAATAATAAATTATTTTGCTCTAAAAATCACAGTGAGATTCTTCCTAACAGAATGCTATATTACATTCAAACTCGATTTTTTTCCTATCAAAAGCAATAGGAAAAGATATCTGTATTGGACCAAAAAGCAAAGCAAATAAAAAAATAGCTAAACTGTTATGTTAGAATTTCTACTTTAACCCTGTGTAGGTGTAGAATTTCAATAACGTAAACTTGTTGTGGGGTTCATACATCATACTAGTTTATAATTTATTTCTAAATTATATTAATGAAAATGAATTAATTTATGGTTTATAAACTTTTATTATTTTAATTCTATACAAGAATGTTAATTACAGTTTAAAGCTTACAACAGATATTCTTTAAAAACAAATTTTCCAAATTATCGGCAAAAAATTTGTTCTTGTCCTATATGAATATAAAATAAGAAAAATAAAATAAACAAAAACCTCTTTTTTGCAAATTTTGATTATTAAACCAAACATGTAGTAAAATGAATTTTTTTTATAATTATGTATGAAACTTATGTACGTATATAAAGTTTGCGATGTTATTTAAATAAAGTATTAATATTCTCAATCCTAACTGAATATTAAAAATGAAGAAGCTTTAATTTATTTAAGGATATTATATTTAAATATATTAATAGTTGATAACACTTTTTATGAATAAATACATTGTTTAGATTCAAATAATATTCTTTTCCATTTAACTACATATAAAAGTTTTTGTAGTGTAGGGCAAATCCTAACTGCAGCGCCATCATGCAGGGCAACACATGAACTACTAAGTTTCCCTACTTTAATCTTTTAATACTATGCCTTCAGGTAATCAATTATGTTCACTTGTATTGACTGAATAGGAAGAAACAAACTTTTTTCTACAGTTTTTGTAACGATTTTTTTTCAACCTGCCTTGTATAAAATTGGCCGCAATAAAACACCTTAACAAAACTTTATACCATGCCCCTTGCGTTCGCAAACATAATTTAGTAATGGTTGTGAAGATTCTAAACTGTAGATTTAAAGGAGACAATTAAAATTCAATTTTAAAAAATTTTAAATAGAAAATCGTGATTAAATAACAATTTTTGAATTTATATAAATATGTTTTAATTTATCAAAACTAACAATTTTCCGAATGATACAAAGGCCGATTTTTGCCTAAAAAGAGCAACATAAATTGTATATCTTATTTTATGTTTTCAAAATCGCGAATACGATTTTAATATTTTATCAAACTAAATCCCTGAGAAAGTGATCAAAATAAGTCCCTTTTATAGTACTTATTTTAGTGATGATTTTATTCTAATTAACTTTTCCGTTACAAATCTAAAAAAATCTTCAAAGTAAAACACTTTAAAACCCTAAATCTAACACGCGAAATCAATATGGTATAACGATTGTTAAGATAATCGATTTGTTATTCAAGGAATTATAATTCTCATCAGATCTTTATACATTGTGTAATTTTAAGAATGGTAAAGTGTAAAAATAATTAAACTTTAGAAAGGGAATTTCAAATAGATGTGTGAAGGTACAGCTATTTCAACTTTATATCATATAGTTTTTACCACATTAAATTTAGCATAGCTGAGGTACTTTAATTTTTCTAGGTTTTCAGTACGGAAAAATATAAAAATAAACCATAATACAAGCAATTAAATAATTAAATACAATCGTCACTACTGAATAATTAAAAGGAACGAAATGGTTTTAGCTCCCGCAAATGAGGTAAATTATATATAATTAGTATAAATTAGTTTTAGATACATTTAGTTAGGCTGGAACAGGTTGTAACGGCTTAAAGTTTACTTTACTGCAAAGAACGGCTGACCTCCTCGTAAGATCTCTCATTCCTCAACTAGAGACTCTTTTAGATTTTCCGTGGATTCGTTATAATTAAATATAAGGCATCATGTGAATCCTACAGCCTTATTTATTATGGGCGCCAGAATTTGTAATGTTTGCAAATTCGAAATATTAAATATGAAGGTTAGATAAAACTGTACCATTCGAATTCACCTTCTTTAAGGTTGCTTGATTCGATCCTATACTTATTATAGGAAAGAAAACAATCATAAAAAATAACAAATTTAATATACTTCTTTTTACAATTAACTTACGAGTCGTCCTTTACCTTACTTATTAACTTAAGCTGTTCGGAATTTCCTAAAAGGCCGCAATAATCCGCCAAATTCATGAATTTCTCATCTATCGCGGTATTATTGCAACATAAGATAAACACAGCAACAGTTCGAACTAAAGTGATAAGGGTTAAAGGAATAAATCAAGGTTATGCACTTTACCCATTAAAAATTACAATATAGATTCCTCAAATAGTTTTACTTGAGTTCAAATATTTATAAAATGTATGTTTTTAAAGTCTCCCATTCTATTACATTCCAATTAAATTAGTTAGAGACTAGCTGCTAAAAGATAATATAATTATTTTATGCTTATGTTGCTTCAATCATTTAATCAATTGCTTAAATATAATTAATTATTACGTAACAATAAAAACCAGCAAAATTCCTTATCGAAAAATTTACATGATAAAGCACAAAGTTGTTCTAACCTTGCAATGTACATTCATATGTACCTCAATTACATGGCGTGGTCTAACGCCCTCTAAATTTCTTCAATGTTTTCCTATTATTTAAATGCGTCTTTGTAAATATTATATTTTTAAATAGTCACTAGAATTAGGCCTAGTTATAATTGAATCTAAAACCAATGGATATATAATTTGATCCCAGTTAATCGAAAGAATACATATAAACTTTTAAAATTAAAAACATAGTCCGTGATTTCTCGAAAATTACTTAAAAATATTATATAAGGAGTTAGATATTTATTTCTGACATCTTATACAATTATTTAAACTATTTCTTACAATTTTCGAGAAGCCCCAGTAAGAAACATCATGTTAGTCGTTTCAAGCTCCAAAGAAAAAAGACCTAAAAGACCTAAAAGATCTGCACCCACGCCTATCTTAATAAGAACAAAGCACTATGCTAGCGATTCCTAATAATGAATTCTTGATATAAAATAGTGGAATTACTTTAAAGTAAATTTGTTGTTAATGAATTAGCTAATTAAACAAATTAATAACTTGAACCTGTCAATCATAATCATACAAAAGTTGAACGTTACAATGTTTAAAATCAAGCGCAGCGAGGTTAAAATAAGATGTTATGGCGGAAATCCCAGATTCGATGTTACAAGCCACCTGCGCTAATTTCCGTTGCGAGTAGTTTTCTAATTTCCCAATAGCTTTCACTAAGGAGAATTCCGGGTAAATATTTCCGTTGTTGCATAAGCTCTTATCCTTCCAAGCTTACCCTTGTGTCTATTCGTCCTTACCTTGAGTTCTTGACTGAATCTCAGTTACTCCTACAGCTGAAATAATAATCGTATTCCCTCCGGTGAAAGGAAAAACGCCAGTCATTCCTCAAACTAATGACCGATTTGGATAGACACCATTGATTTCGAGTGCAGAGCCTATTGGCATGGAGTTAGGCCTTAAGTTCGCCGGTTTGCATATCACACCTACAATTTCCGACCTCAAATCCGAAAACAATTCTTTTTACGCTTTCGAACACGAAAACCAGCATCTGAAAATACCCAAACAACCTTCCAGTTTGAAGCTGTTGAAAATTAATTGAAGACACTAGTTAAACCACAAATATTAAAAAATATCAGAATTACATAAGTAACATTTATCTAGGAATTCTTAAAACTGGTATAAACGAACGTGTAGGCATTCCCAGTTTGAGCAGGAATTTAACAATGACAAATTCGCATATTCCATTTCCATTTCATCTAGCTAACCGCCAAGTACCTGTAATTGATGACAAGCAAATAAAAATGAAGTTTTTGTGTACATAATTCCATTTCCTAAAATATTTTGATGAATGCATCTTTATAATTTACATCGCGGTTTACACAAATTTTTATATACGTTTTTAACTTGGGTTCCTTTATTTTGTACGTTAATTTTTTTCACGGTACGCATCCACCATATTAAAGAGATCCAATGGCATATTACATATTCTTTTCGCTGATAATATATGATAATATATAACCAAAGCTTATTCTTTATTGATCCAAACTCTTCAGAAATTTAATCTGGCATTGTTCATTAGAATTGCCATTCGTTTCCCAGTTCTAATGAATTTTTCTGAATAAAATTTACTTTAGCTCTTCAGATTGCGCAATCATAAATTTGTTTCATCACGTATTCCCCCCACTACTTTACAAAGGTTTCAAAAAGGTCTGGTCAAAAGTGTACCTTTAAGTCCAAGTAATGGCTACCAATAAACCTAAAACTGCAGAAATTCTAATATTTTGTTTGTACTAATGGACATCCTATTTTAAATTAAAAACTTTGTTTATACTTATTTCTCGACAAAAATTCAAATACATAGTCATTTTATTTGTTGTGTAAACAGTCAACAAAATTTTATGAAAAAGTTGAAATTTAAGCATGAAGATTGAAAATATTTGCACAGCAAAACTATATGTTTTTAATATTGAATAAGTACGACTACTTTGGCAATTATTTTAAAACTATGGTTGGTGTTCAGGTTCTATAATAGCTTTTCTCTCATTTAAAATATTTTCTTGCACTAATTTATGCTCAATTCTCGTGGGATAATTAAAATAATTCCTATTATTTTTGCAAATTGCTGGAAGTGATCAAAAGTGGGATAATGACCGTAGGTGATGCCTTAACTCTACACCAGAAACGTTCTAGAATATGATATAAAAGCTAGGTACAGTGAATTAATATTTATTGTTTTTATTTATTTCGTGTTATAATAACGTGCCAGGAAAAAATAAAACTACATTCACAAGATGTTTTTAAAACTTGAAAATCAAATTGGATTAAAGTATAATAACAAATAGTCATAATTAAATATCCAAACAAATTGTACGAAACAAAGCAATTTTACTCTCATTTTGTTGTGCATTTGTGTACAATTATTTTAAAATAAAAAGCGTTATACAACATAAGACCTTCTTAGTTTAGTTCATTTTATTTCTATAGAAGCGAAAGTTAACGTTACATGGAATTCTGCAAACTTTTTATATAACAAATGTTTTTAGATTTTAAAAAAGTGAAAAGTACTCCTCAAAATTAGCAGCTACTTTAAAGTTAATTAGAATTAAATAATTTCGATAGCTTAATAAATTATTAAATTATTATAGAAAAGAAAAATAAGTGACCGTTTTATACCGGAAAGAGTTCGTGATAAAGTCGAATCTTCAAGAAATGTGATGCAATTCATAGGTAAGCATTTAAAACCGTAATAATTTGTTTTCATGGAGCTAGGTGGTCCTAGATCTAAAGAAACTTAGGATGGCTTGAAGTAATAGGAGGGAGGTCTAAGGTTTCACTTTTCAAGTACCTATAAAATCCTTCTGGTGCTAGTGCTGGCTATAAGTTTAGTGGAGCTTGGTGCTAGCTGTAATGAATGTGGAGCTAGCGTTTCAAATCGCTCAAGGAATTGAGCCCCCCCCCTCCTCCAGAAAATAAATGGTTATATCTCAATTACCTTTGAGGTGCTAGCTTTCTACGTAGAGGAGCTAGATGAAACTAACTTAAAACATTCTGGAGTTAGGTTTTAAGACAAATAGCAGACCCATTTTCTTTTTCTTCTGGTACTTCTTCAAATTCCCAGAACCTTTGGAGGTTCAGTGTTTATACTGGCATGCTTGGCACTTCCCCCTTTAGTTTCGATTTTGGAATTGTGGTTAAGATCCGCCACCCCATTTTCGTTGCTTGTACTAGCAGCCCTTCCTTTCTTTGTGTTTCGGATTCCTTCTCGTAATATCTTTGCATAATCTTCGAGGCCTTATATGGGTTTATTGTAGGTTGGACATGCCAATATTAAATTTTTTCACTATTTTTATGCTTTTCTAGTAGTAGATGTAATTGCAGTAGTTATTTCAATGTTGGTAGTATTGGTGCTTCTACCTACACTCTGAATTTGCTTGGGAACCTTAGTTGTAGTGTGATTTCTGTCTTTGTGTGTAGTTTGTGCCTTGCCTTTTCCCGGTCCTATTGTATTTCATTTGGTCTTGTGTCATGGCAGGTTTAATAAACTGCTGCTTCTTCTGTTATGAAGTTTGTTTGAGACTCGGTATTTACTAGCGCTCTTACGTTTTATATGCTTTGTTGAAGCGTGTCTGCTTTGATTAGGACGGTTGCCAGTAGGGATTGTGGATTCCCTGCTGACTCTTGCTGTATTTTTTAGTATTCATGTGGCTTACTTTTTGTGTTGTAGCCTGATTTTCATTTTTGTTGGAGCTGGCAGCTGCTAATCCCCGTAGGTATGATTTGGGTGGACTGTATTGTAAATGTATGTTTCTTCTGTATGGTTGTTGGTAACTTGTGGTGCCTTCCTTCTCTTCCTTCACATAGTGGCGGCAACAGTTTTTGTTTGCACATTTATATTTTCAGCCGTGACTTAGGCAATTTCCGCAAAACTGTGTACCTGTAATGTGCCAATATCATTCTTTGCAGTATATGCACTATTCTTCTTTTGTTGTCGCCTCTAACGCATGGAAACTTTGTTTTAGGAATCACAAGGTGTTTTCTAGTAGCGGAATACCCTGAAAATTTGTTAATGACTTCTCGTATATTCTTTCGCTGCCTGGGTCCCATTTTCTAGTTAGGATATGATTTATCACTGGTCTCTAATGTACTGTTTTTATATTTATATCTACTATCGCGCCCAGGCATTCCACTGTGGTGTCGTGTATTTGTTTTAGTTGTTCTGCATAGCATAAGTATGTCATTATTATACCTTTCACATATGCTTGTTCATGCAATATCATAATTTGCTTCTGTTGTTTGAAGATACTGTAGTAGATTTTGTAGTTCTCCTCGAACATGCGTTTTAAGGTATTGCATTTTTCGATTCATGACAATCCATTATTTCATGCATAACTTGTTTATTTAAGTCGTAGAATGTTATCCCTTCCTCGTAATTTCCTTGGAGTATCAGTATTTTTACAGGTTCTATTTCTACTCGCATTTTTTGTGCTGTGCGACCATTTGCGTCTCGCGTTATCATGTAATCGCGCGATTATTCTTTCTATATCGTCTCCCCAGTGCCGCACTTTTTGCTCCATTTTTTCAACTTCATTTTTGTGTATTACGTCGTTATTTTGAGAGTACATTTTGTTTTATATGCCAATCTAGTATTTTTGAAACATGTCGTGGTGTCTCGGGATTTCTAGTACGCCTCCTATTAATTCTTCTTTGATTTTTACTTTCCCTTATCTTATATGAAATATAGGCAAAAACGAAAGTTGTTTTTCGTCCAAAACTTTCGAAGTCGAAATGTTAGTGGTAATACAAGGTTTTAGGGTTCCCTGAGAATAAAAATCGTGTTTTTGGAAATTGGCCTGTGTGTGTGTATCTCTGTGTGTATTTTTCTGTGTGCGCGCGTGAGTGTGTGTGTGCGCGCGCGCGTGTGCGTGCGTGCGTACGTGTGTGCGAATGTGTGTGCGTGTGAGAGTGTGTGGGTGTGAGATTGTGTGGGTGTGTGCGTGTGTGCGTGTGTGCGTGTGTGCATGTGTGCGTGTGCGCGCGCGCGTGTGTGTGTGTATGTGTGTGTATGTGTGTGTGTGTGTGTATGTGTGTGTGTGTATGTGTGTGTGTGCGTGTGTATGTGGTGTGTGTGTGCGTGTGTGTATATGGTTGACTGGATGCATGTGGACGTACGTACATGCATGCGTTAGTGCGTACGCACATGCACGTGTGCATGCATGTGTGCGTGCACGTGTTCATGTTCATGCACGTGCACGTGTACGTACTTGAGTTCGCGCGTGTGCGTTCGTGTGGATCTGTGAATACGATATCTCGAAAACGAAAAGTCGTTGACGAACAAAATTTTATATTTACGTTTATAGCTATCCGTTAATCTGGAGATACAAATTTCGCTAAAATCGGATAATCGGAAGTATCACTTTACTCTTGCTATTGTTTAGTTTTTCGCGATTTTCTCAAAACCAGCTTCAGCGATTTTTTTTAAAATTTACTATATTTCTTAGCTACTTAGTGACTTTTCGTATACTTTAGGCGATTTCTCAGAAAATTTGCCATAAATCGAGTAACTGAAAGTATATAATTTGGCCATTCACTCTGAATAAAATAAATATGAAACCAAAAGTGCTAGCTAAATGAAAAAGGTCATAACCAGTTCTGTATACAAAACAAGGAATTTGGTTAGAGTTGAATAACCGGAAGCACCACTTTTTTTCCGTTATTTTCAGATATTTTCCGAATTTCTTGTTTTCGCAATTTTCTTGAATTTTACTCTAGCGACTTTTTTAAAACTTGGTATATTTCTTAGTTACTTAATGCCGTTTTATACTAACTAAGCAATTTCTATAATAAATTTTCTAAAATACAGTAACCAGAAGTATTAGTTGTGAACAATGTATCTAAAAATCCAAGTATAACATATAGGGTAGCTTTGAAGTACTTTCAGATATTTTAACTGAATATTCCTTATGCCCCATACATTCACAAAAAAATAATAAAAAAAATTAAACAGCTTTAATTTGGGCACA
>JAHWXV010583456.1:0-14686 GCA_024586415.1 Phrixothrix hirtus | reverse complement strand
TTTCTTATATTTGTACTTCAGAAATGAAGATTGTTGTTAATTAATAGGTCTAATTTAGGAAATTTATTAAATATAATTTATTTATCCGGTATGTGTCGCCCTGTAGGGACAAACTTTGTAAATATAAAACTTGTTCTAACACTTCGATTTGGTTAAAATACATTTTCTTATCTGACGTTTTTTCTTTGGTAATTCCTCGGTTGTAGACTGCTTTGAAAATAAACACTTGCACTTTATCGCTGTTAGTATACAAACTTATAATGTGAGTTATCTGCTATTTCTAATTGCTGCATTCTAAAAAGCCATTGTTCATTTCGATACAACTGTAAGAACTAATCAGGCTTTTTCTATTCAGTGAATTAATTCGTTTTAGTCTATTCCTTTTAGCTTGACTGGTAGGATACATTCCTTCATTTCTACCCGCTATATTATTATGGGCGATCTTAATTAATTAAATGTTGAACGGAAGATATACTGGTTGGTTGTCTGTTAATTCGGGATGGACGTAGCATATGCTGTGTCGACGTATGAAGATCTCAAGGTCGCACAAAAAAATCTTCATTTCTATCATTTCTAATAAACTGTTGGGGCATTGTTTTCGACTGGTCCAATAGCTTCGAATTCCGTTTGTACATATGTGTCTATACTGATAGACATCACGACATGTTTAGTTTCTTTTACTTTTCAAACTAAGTATAAATTCTACATTATGTATCAATAATTATTTACCGTCTTTCTAATTTAATTATGTTTTAAATGTAAAATAATTGTATCACTTCACTTTCCTTACCGTATTTAATTTTGTGTTATTAATGAAAAATTTAATAGCTTTTCAATAATTGAAAAATAAAAGAAAACTTCTTTGTTTTTCAGATTTCAAAATATTGGTAATAAATTCTTTAATCATATACTAGTTACGCTCGATAACTTTATGCGGCATAGGTATAAGTTTCTCTAGAGAAAAGATATGAGATGCTAGCTTTTAACACTCCTTATATAGTTTAACATACTTTATTTTATATAGTTTTTTTCCTGTTACAGCTTTTGCATAATTAGTTAGTATATACTTTTGCATTGTTTTTAACTCGGGTTCATACAATTCTCACTTTAATGATTACCTGATTTTTTTTTATTGAATTGACGCTATTATTCCCAATGCTCATTTAATAGATAATTAACGCTTTTATGTTCTTTAAATTTATTTTTTTTGTTAATGTATCTTATCATTTTGTATCATTCGATAGTACGTTTTGTTCTACGTGATTTATTTAGCGTTGAGTTAACGTTGTACTGTACCCGTTATATACGAGGTATGGTAGAATAATTCTGGGTCAGCTTTGACCTATAGAAAGCAATTCAGATATCCTTTTTGATAGTCAATGCGTCCCTAACCAGGACATAAATTTACTGCTCTTGCTTACTTTATTTTATTTATTTATATGACATTATGCAATTTGTGAATATTCTGCTGGGTATTTGAATAAATACCTACTTGTTGAATTATCTTGTTGTGATTTCATAGTACTTCCTTTTACCTAATTTACTTCTCTTTAGGTTTTCTTAGGTTTACCGTTCCAGATGCTGAGTTCCTGTTGCAAATAAGTTTATCTTAAGTGATCATCTTGTCGTTCAGGTTTTCCTTGTGACTGTAAAACTGAACGACTGGCGCCCTACTTATTCTTTACCTTACTTTATTCTTTTCTTAGAAAGACTTCGACTTAATTCAAGCCAGAAGGTATACATCGAGAGGTAGATTTTATAATCAACTTTTAACATCATTAGCTACACCATACCCCTCTGCTCTCCCACTTCTCTACTGAGCTAGATTTCGTGGCAATATTCACAAAATAAGTAAGTTACTGATTTTGTCCCATATTTTTCTATGTGCATCGTTTATCATGTCATGTGTTCAACTTAAGATTAAAGCTATTGTTATCACGTTTAGATTTAATAAACTATTTAATTAAATGTAAAAAGGACGCGTTCTTTTATTTTGCAATATATGTATGTATGTATGTATACATATAATAATTATATTACATTAATAACGTCACATTAATTTAATTAAACTAAAAATTGACTTGTACTGATATAATAACCTTTTCAAAATGTAGTGAGCATATTCTCATTGTTTTAGTAATTTTTTTGCCCATTTTCAAAGCTTTTATCCATAATATTAACCTTTTTGTATAATATTTGTTACCGAAATCGTCGGCAACACTTATTTTCTGAATCTGAGTTGGAAAATGATGAAAACTAGGATTATCATCATCTTTCCATGACTTAGGATCACAAACATAAACCGAACAAAATATTTTGCTTTTACATAATTTTGGAGAAAATCCATTATTTAATTCTGAAAATATACTTGCTATTGCTTAACTTCTACAGTACTTAATACTTGACCCACTACTTATTACTTACATTAATAGCCTATAGATGCTGTCTAAATATTTAGAGTTGCCATTTTCGATCCTTAGATTTGTACCATTGTAGTAAGCATTTTATTTATTTTTATTGCTTCTGTATAATATTTCTGATTATAATCTTTATTTATATTTTATATAATCTTAGTTAAACATTAAAGCCTTGAAATAATACTATTTAACTTTAAATTCGTTTTAATTTATCAGAAGTTCTTTACAAAAATTTGTTACTTCTACAGGAATACAATTTTGACAAAAATATTCAGGTTTTGAATATTAATTATTTCTTCATTTATATAAATTTTTGATAAACTATACCGCTATAAATAAAATATTATCTTTTCCCACAGGCTGTATATTCTTTTGTTAACTATAAATATCTCGTGTAAGAACTAAATTTAACTAATTACATAATTATAATCATTGCAACTGTTTTACCTTTTTGGACCTAAATTTAATAAATACGCGTCAATTCATTTGGTTATCCATTCTAGTGCTTTTATTCCCTTTAGGGTTAATTAGTATACATTTTATTGTAGCTACTATACAGGGTGTTGTCGAAAAATTTAACTATTCTCATTTAGAGAACTAACAATTTTTAATTATTCATAAATTTAAATATCTTGCATGTTTTTGCCATTTTCATACAAGGTGTTACCAAAAGTTCTATAGTAAGTCAACTAGTTAGGAACGTACAGTGAAGCATTAAAAGTTCATCCACATTTAGCCATAAAAGTTACTTGGACTGCAACGACCACTAAAAGCATCACTAGCATTTGAGGGCGTGTTTGCTCTACCTATAATTGCTAGAACTAAATTTAGTATTCATTATCCAACTGCATTTGGTTGCATATTAAACAGAATAAAACTTTACTAAGCTTTTATTCAATAAATATGTGGTATGCATTTTTCGAATCTGTAAAATTGATTGATATACCCATAAAAGATATTTATTATTATTAAGACCAAATAGTCAAGTATTGAATAATTTCGTCAGTAATTAATAAAAACGTTGTTATTTACAACTATAAATATCCATAGTTAAATCTGTGCAAACAAATTTAAATTGTTAAAACAATTAAAATTAGAATACATATTTCTTTGATCACGTCATCTAATCTTATTATGACTGTTTTTTGTTTGTGTGCCGTGTTAAATTTGAAATAGAGAAAGATCATAAAATATAGTCGGACCTGATAATTTTATTACAGGTGGTTTGCATCTCAAATTCCTAAAAAAGCAAGCAAATATTGATGACAATGTAAGAGCCAGAATAATCATATTTCAAGCAGGGGTTTCAATATTTCTCAAATTGCGAGGGAATTGAATTTTACCGTCGCTATTAATAATTAAGTTCATCGAATAATTAGATATTCAGGGCGAAGCTAACACACGTTCCATATATTCTATTCCGACCACACATATTATTTATCGTTGAAATGAGTGAAAATGGCTGTATTAAAATATGTTAACATTCAAATTCTATTTATATTTAAAAAAACAACAGTTTATGTTATAAACCACATATAAACAATGATATGTAAAATCTTTAAACTCCATCTTATTTGTCTTAAAAAATACCTTTAAAATGTGTAAATTGCTTTATCTAACTTCCTAAATAGCAGAAATATCGACATTTTTCAAAGTGTTAAAAATTCGATCTGTTGTTAATAGTTTAATTTTCGAGTCTCCCTATAAAAAATCAAATTTTGGCCACCCTGCAGTATACAACATGCTTTTCATTTCACGTCGATAGAAGAATGTGTTTTATTTTACAAGTCTCTTATATAATAACCTTTCCTAGACTGGTAATCCTAAACAAATATTTCAAATGATTTATGGTTTCAGTTTCGACTCGTTTTGGATATTTCTAAATGAGAGAAACTGCTTAGTTAACAAATTTAAAGCTACACATTTTTAAAAATTTTAAATGCTACATTAATTTTAAATTTTATAAAAAAGTGTGCAGAAGGAAAGGCATCTAGAGAAATTAGTACCACAAATTGATAGCGGGAAAAATTAAAATTTATGGTTTTATATTTTTTATCTCAACTTATATAGATTTTTAAGACAATAAAGTGGCAAAGAAATGATCAAATAATTTAACAGATATAGTCAGCAGTTGTCATAAAAATGGGTTCAACAGTAACAGAGATATAAAAATTAACACCCTTAAAAATTTTCGATTTTCGATGATGTAGTACTGTAAAATTGGAAAAATATTCAATCTACAAGAAAAAAAACCCTACTACTACTACAATATTAGTAAAAGAGTAATATTCTAACCGTACAGAATAAGGCCAATAATGAAATTAATTTTGCAATCAAATTCTAATAAAAAATATTTTCCAATACAAATAAATAATCCATAATGCGTTAACCTCCACAATTTGTGCATTCAACAGATAAACAAACTTCGAATATATTGATTGCCAATCGTTCTGTGGTTATTCCTTTCTACCTAACTTAGAACTTAGAACTAATTAGCCATTGGAGTACCTAATCTTCGACTTTTAACCTCCTTTATGTTTGTTTTATTAAACTTTGTTAGGGGTTTCGTGAATGGGCCTTTTCTTCCAGGCGTGTATGTAGGTTGTTTTCTTTTCTATTCCGTTTAGGTGTTTTGGCTGTATTTCTCCAGTTAGTTGCCTAGAATCTCCATCAGTTCTGAGGCGTGGCTGAGAACTGCTGAGAAAACATCTCCAGCGGTTTATGAGTTTGTGATGTCCTGCATTAGTATTTTTGCTGTGTAAATCAGTTTAACAACATTAACCTTTCCCAGCCACACAAATAGTGCTGAGAGGTTGATGTCTTCCGACTGTTTTTGCGGCAGGGGTGCGCTAGTGTTGTTGTTTTTTGACGTGCTTCCAGCTGCTACGTCTGCATACGTTGCCGATCTTCTGGTGCTTACAGATTTTACTACTTGTACCTGGTATTTGGGATGCTCTGCGCATCCTTAGTAATTGGCCGGGTGTTCGCCCCCGCAGTTCGCTCAGGTAGGTGGAGCTTCCTTCTCTTTTCTGCATTCGAAGGCAAATGGTTTTTCCCGCACTTCAAGCATTTGGCGGGGGCGTGGCAGCTACCTTGAGCGTATCCATAGCGCTAGCATTTATGGCACTGAATGATGGTGTTTTTCCTTCTGGGAGATTCCACGGTTACAGCAAGTCCGAGGACGCTCTTGATGCCGAAGATGGCCTTTGCGGCCTCATTTGCTTTATTTAGGAGTATGTACATTAAGGGCATGGGTATTTTGCTGGTGCCCCCTTTGTAAATTCTCCTTGCAGATTTCGCTGGTAAATTTCTCTCCCGCAGGTCTTCCAACTTTGTATTTTCCAAGACTGCCTCAGGTATTCCTCGTAGCAGCACTCGCAGTGGCGTTTCCGAGTTTAACCTATACGTATGGTATGGGAGTTCTTTTTCGTTCGGAATTTTTGTTAAATTCCTGTAGTTTGTGATATTTCGGTTTTCATGGCGATTCCGTCGGCCAGTTTCTTTGCGTTTAACAGTTTGATTCCGTTGTTCTTCATTGTTTTGTTTAATTTGTCCCAACTTTATTTGTCGCGAAGTACGATGGGGGGAATTTTTTTGGTCTTCGCCTTTTGTCTTGTTTCTGCGGCTGGTATCGGCTCTTCTGAGTGATTGTCTGTGACTTATGCTTCTAGCGGTTTAAAGCGGTTTGCTGTGCTTAATTTTGCTGACGGTTCTGCTGATATCTTGGTGGTCCTTTTTGTTTTGTTTTTTACGAGTTGGAATTCTGCTACAATTTCCTAGTTGTGTTGCTCGTCTTCTGTGGAATATTCCATATCTGGGTTTATTATTTGCCTGACTACCGAGATGGTTAATTCTTTGCCAGATGCTTGTGGCGCTACGGCTTCTGCTTGATAGGACTGGGTGAGAGGTGTGGTGCTGTTTTTGCTGCGTTGTTGTTTTCAGTTTTTTGCACTGAGGCGGTTTCTTGAGCTGCTATTTCTTGGTCGAAGAAATGCCTAACTGATTGTTTTAATATGTTGGAATAATTCATGTGAGATTATTTGTATTGCTTGATGTTATCGAGCACATCCAGTGGGAAGGTTTAAGCCATTCTTCTTGCTTTTTCGATTTCTCCAACGTAATAAGAGGATAGTGCCTGATTTAGTATTCTTTCTATTCTTAGATACATTTTAGCACTCTCGGTTTTCACTTTGATTGAGATAGTTCTTTTACACTGCACTCTACCCACCGTCTTTTTTATTGAAAAGGCTCTAAGGTACAGCGCAACAGCTGATCACTCTCGACTCCTAATCTCCTAATTACTCTACTTTCTACCAAACCCGATTCTAATATAAGTACAGTATTCTATTAACTCCGCCTATTTTAAAAGGGGAGTGTACTAATATCGATAAACTTACCGAGCGCAAACCAGTTTGAACCTTAGGGTGAGTATGGACTTTTGGTTCTTACTATACCTTTAGATCGCACGATGCCCATTACTTCTAATGTATTCAATGATATTTCTAGAAGCTTAAAGAAAACATCGTTTATCGAGCAGATCATACGCTAGCCCATGACCGTAACTCGCCGCATCCCTTGAGCTGCATGGTCCAACGTTGAATCTTCCTTTTCTTATCTTGTTCTAAATCAACGTCGCACACCTTATAATGACAGTACGTTTTTTTCGTGACTATAAATATATTTATTCTTAATCTCCAATCGTACCTTGACATTTTCAGGAACATTTTTCAACATCCCCATATCCGTGAAGAGATCCAATAAGATCCTAACCCAGATTGGTTAATAAGATACTATCTCATTTGTTCTTTAAATTTAGATCTTTATGAATTATATACAATTTAATTAATCATGTTATTTGTGATAAAAGCTAAAAATATAATTTAGGATTGATATACAGATCATATAATAAACTCCAGAAGATAACTTCTTGTGTAATTTCGTCAAAAATGTTCAAATTACTGAGTGATCAAAGGAATATTTCCTGTATATCTGAGTTATCATTTGTATGCCGACTAAACTAATAGCTGATATTGAGTTTCAATATAAAATAAATATTGAAGCCGCGAGACGACCTGAAAAAACGTTTTTTCTGCATAAAATTATAATTTAGCACCAACATTTACTACTAAAGTAGATATTTAAGTGAAAAGGCATTAATATTAATTCGGTAGCATTTGAAACACAAAATAATTATAACCAATTACTCAAATCCAGTAAAGCTGATAGGTCTGAACGTTATCAGCAACAATTTATAGCGAAAGCAACCCTACAAGCCGTTTAGCTTGCGAAGTATCTTATTTTCCAGGCCTTTTACCTTCACAATATTATTTGTTCTGGTCACTGCAGCATCACCTGATTGATTCTGGCTTCAAATTTCCACAAGAAATCGGAAAAAAAACAATTATGTTACGACTCCAAACCAGTGAAATTTCTCAGTTGTCTGAAAAATGGCAGAAGCGTGTCGAAGATAATGTGGCTTATATGCAGGATTTGTGTAACTCATTTATTTATGAATGTCAAATACATGTAAAGAAGCATATATATCAAGTTGTTACTTAAAATTACTCTTAATTGTTATATATTCTATAAATTATATTTTTCACATGACTATAAATTTACAAATTGTATATAAATGCCCGTTACTTACAATTTATTTGAAACCTTTCCATACTATATCGTATAGTGTCTTATAATAAAATTTGATCTAAATAATGGTTACTCATATGTTAAGGATCCTAATGACAATCATTATAGTACGTGTAGTAGCAGTTAGTAGATAATAGGACGTATAGCATAATGATTAGTTGTGATCCATACAACATACAAAATTTTATCTGCTCACTTAAATCATAATATTTTGTCCTAGAATGAATTCACTATGGTACCGAGTCCTATAATAGTTCATCATAACATTCAAACAGGTGATTGTAAAGCTGTCACAATGCAGGAAAAAATAACTATGGTTAATTAAATTGAAGAAAAATAATTCATAAAAATGTATTGGCTTTATTTAATAACCAATTTGAGTTAAACTGAATGTATTTTTTAACATGATGGTAGTTTTGAATTTCAGCACGAGAGGCCATAATGAAAGTAAATTTCAAAAATTGGCTTGTAAGTATTTAGAAATGAATACTCTTTAAAATATCGTGTAAATATTTTACCGTAAAGCATAAGACGGTTATTAGAAAAAATAGACTGATACAAAAGTAGCATTAGTTGAATTGTAACTGTTTTAATACAAAAGTGGTAAAATGAAAATTATTTGTTTTAAAGAATGCTAAATTAAATTTACGAGTAAAATGCTAGCATTACGGGATTTACTTAACTATAATCAATAGTTATTGAAGCCAAGTTTATGACAAAAACGTTAGAGCTTTACGTATAGTCGGATACATGATAATAATTTTAGCATTGAGACAAAAAATGGCAGTTATAAAAATATAATTATTACTTATTATGTTTAAAATGAATAAAATGTTTTAAAATGATGGAAATACAGACCACCTTTAAAATAATATCACAAGAAGAAATTAAGTTAAAAACAACTGGAACATTTATTACTTCAATTAACATTTTATTTTATTTTGATTGTATTTAGCATCCATTTCATTCTAGATAGCAAGAAGCAATTTTATGTGCAATCATATATAAGGGCTTAAAATGTAAAGGCAATTACGCAACTTCTACATGTGAACAGCATAAAAAAAAAGTCTCTCAAGTTCACAAATTGCGAAAGGAATCACTTTGTAAACGCAAGGGATTATTCAAAGCACTATATAACAGATCTCTAAAGAAAGGAAGAATAATTTGAAAAGATCATTGAACAAAAATTCTATGCTGAGATAATAGAAGAAAAAGGCAAGGATTACCCAAAGCACTATATAGCAGAACTCTAAAGAAAGGAAGAATAATTTGAAAAGATCATTGAACAAAAATTCTATGCTGAGATAATAGAAGAAAAAGGCAAGGAAGAAGATATAGCTCCAAACAGTTTAGAAACGCTGTTATAAAACATGTTAAGTAAAATTTTATCAACGATTATTGAAAGAGTCCTCGAGACATTCAAGAAAAATTAAGAATCCGATAAATCGATCGTGGCATAAAGGCAAATAGAAATAAGAACCCGAAAGGATCGCCGGGGAAGAAGAACTCAAAAACGACGTGACATCATAAAATTCATGTCCGCCAATCGCGGATAAATAAAAGTTTCTGAAACATCAGCTGTTCTCCATAACAACATTTTCAATATATATTTCCCTTATTAATGTTTTCGATGGCAATTTTTCACAAGATATGACACAGGAATAAATGCTCATTTGACTTGCACGGACTTCTTTGTGGAAGCTACAGACATTTGTAGGTCGGCATTACTCACATGTATTACATAGAGGATCCCTGTTCTTCTGGTTTTCAAGTGAATAATTGTGCTTCAAAAATCTACTATTAACTCAATATGCATGTTGTTTACATTTGTTTTTCAAGCTGGGACTTCGAGATGCAGATATTCTTATTGTCGTCATGACTTCAACGACTATGGACACCTCGCCATGCCTACTAGAATTTTACTACACCTGAAGGTGTTCCAACATCCAGTAGATATTTTTAACGCTGCGACTTTATTTCCTTATTCGAGAAGCTCAGATGCTTTTAAATTTCTTTCCTCTGAAAAATTACCAACTTTAGACAGGTTTGAACCGGTATATTTTGAAAACACAAAATGCGCCAACTACTTAGTCATCGTACCCGGCATACTCAATGTGTGTCTTTTTTCTTTCTTCTAGCCTAGTCTAGTCTAGAATATCGTTGCAATGGGTGTGTTGAGTTGGAGTAGGACTATACTGAATAATAAAATGCTACCTATTGCATTTTTAGCTGACTTACTGAACCATCCTCGTACTCAATGAAATTTCCTAAAATATTGGGATTTGTTTCTATATTACACTTAAAGTTTAAAAAAATTTAGAAGATAGTACAGAAATGATGTTCAACATTATTATAAAAGCTCCAAAAGTCTAAAAAATAGTCTATGAAAATTGAGAACAAAAAATTAGCTTCATAATTAGCCCGTGAAAGATTGTTACTCATTGAAGAACAAAATGGCGAACATATTTAGAATCTAAACTAAAATTAATAAATCTCGATATTTTACAAACAAGTTTCAATTTTCGGAATGGTTATGGCAACTTAAAGAACTTATTTTTGAATAACACACTGTTATAAACAGTACGTTATCAACCTTTATATGACATTCATGTCAAACGTATACATTAAAATAACTATTTTTGATTTCACTAAATCTATTGCAATTAGAAATTTCGAGATCTACGTCAAACAACTCAAAAGTTAGCTTCAGGCATGCTAACATTAAAAAAATTCTAAATTTTAATATTTATGCTTTGGGAAGAAAGCACTGTGAGACGAACTGGTTTTGTAATGGCAATAGTTCTATGGACTATCCATAACTTACTAAATACACTTTTGCCCTTATAAAAATTCTATTTTTGATCCCGTGTCGCAAAGGTGGAGATCTAAACATATATTCGGACATGCCGCATTGGTGTATAGATCCCGTTAGAACGTGACTTTTTCATAACTTTTGAGTTTTAATTGATATGAAGCATCTTAGTTTTCCATTACCATTATTTTCAAATCAATAAAACACTGCGAATTCTTTCCTCCACCTCTGTCTTAAATAGTTTAATGTGAAAGAGTAACTACTGTTACTTAGGCTTCTTTGGATCTTAAAGGTGAATTATTATTTGTCGCATACTAGGTTGTTCCAGTGTCGATGCCCTTTAAGAAATAGGCGAAGATTTGTAGCGAGGATACAAAAATTTATAACGAAAACAATTTAAATTTATAGGAATTATTGAAAATGAATATATGATATTTGGATTATTATTTTGCTTTCAGTGACATTTCAAATGCTTGGCAGTAATTTTAGGGATTTGTAATTTCCACACGATAGAATTCATGTTTTAATATTTATTCAGTAATAATAATCTACAAGATCTAATACCAGGTATCTTGCTGGCCAAACTGTTGAACCTCCAGCCCAAATCCAATTAACCAATCAATTATTTGTTTTCTCCAATGTGGAGGTGCACCATCATGTTGATAAAACATATTCTGAACAAAGTTGAACAGTACGTCATCAATTAAATTTAAAGGTTTATTTTCTTGAAGATTTGTGTAACGATCTGCATTTAATCTATTGTTATCACCCGAACAAGCAAGAATTTATTGTTGCAAATGCTACGTCAAAGGATTGAAGTAATTTTGCTGTACACATATACCATTATCAAAATTTTTTATACCATCTCACATGAACCACGCTTCATTAGAGTACAAAATGATTTGAAGATAAGGTTATTATTTACTGCATATTGCTGAAGAAATCGCCGGGAAGATGTTTATCGGCCATTTTTGTATGTAATACATACAATTATGGTATTATGGTAATACCTCAAAATTTTACGTGCCGTGTCCTTTTTGACACCCGTTTCTTGTTCAATTTCTCGTACAGATACTAGTCTAGATTCTTGATTCACCATGTGCGCGTACTCTATAACGTGCTATTCATTTTCTTCATTGTCAACAGCATGATTCCCTTTTATTATTCTTTGTGTTTAGACTTCCATGTTGTCGTAGTCTCGTTTCTAATTTTCTAAAATAGGTCATATGGGGTTGTCTTCTGTCTGGATATCGTTCGTAATAAGTTCGGCCTGCCTGAACTGCGTTTCTATGACATATTATAATTTAGCCTTTAGTTTATTACAATGACAATAACACTTTCAACTTGTACTTAAATGAACACAAACTAATGAAAACATTAATTGTTACAACGCGAATAATTAACGCCGACAGTTAAGAAAAGGATATCACTTGTTTGGTTTTCTTTCAAAATGTATCCTGATATTTCTTTAAAAATTGTTTTACTTAATTCTGACGTTATTTTTAAAAATTATTGGGTTGACCCTTATATCATTGAAATAGTAAAAATAAAATGCTATCGAATCATACCAACGCCTACTAAGGTTACCAATATACAAAAAATATTTTTATGCTGCATCTCAAAACAAAACAAAAAAAAATAGTAATTAGTAGTGGTATTTTGTAGCTCTTAAAAAGTTATGCAAAAGCACTTTTACAGGATACCACTATTTTGAATAATAAAAGAGCTACTGCGGTTAATTTATGACTTTTCTCAAAAATTAAATGACAAATGTAGGTAAAAATTCTTCATTTAAGTCTTTATTTTATTTTATTTTGTCCTATATATTATAAGATGGTTCCAAATACAAAGCGAAAGTATTTTGTCCAGTGTTAACAATTAACAAATAACTTTTAATTTTATCTAAAAAAATAAAATCAAGTTTAAAGTCATCTTACTTTTATTGTCATTAATTGTCATCTATTTTACTATACTTGTGATTAGATTATAATAATTGAGCATAGAGGAATGTTAATAAACTTAAATATTTATTTTGACCGTGCGAATATTCATTTCGGATTTCTTGCTCACATATAGGTAATTGGAACTGTACAAGCTATTGATTTAATTTTGTGTTTTAATTCACATACCTAAATGTCTTTAACCGTCTATTCTAAACTTAGTTATAATGCATTTTATTAATATTTGCAGAAAGTGTTACAACTAAGTTATTCCAATAGAACATATCTAAAGTAGACGTATGAGTAAGTAAGTGAAATTGTGAGAATATGTTAATTTGACCAACTTCTGTTTAGACTATCGATTTAACATTTTCGCTTACGAATTTTTATTTTTTAATATGAAAATTTGAGCTTAGGGGTGTTATTTAATGCATATTTTGAAAATTTTTAACATGTACTTGAAAGGCATAGGAAAGCACGATTTTTTAAGTACGATGTTCACAAATTTGGACATGGTGAAAAAATGGTAGAATTTCGGTTTAGACACAATTAAATAAAAAATAAAAGCACCTACGAAAACTATCAATTATATAAATGTTTATATAAAGAACAATAATTTGCACAACTAAATAGAAAGGCACTGAATAAATCAGTTATTAATTTTATTTAAGTGTAGATGTACTTGGTACGCTTTACATGTTGCACGGCTATTTCCTGTATATCCAAAGGTTTTGCACCTATTCCCAAAATCGACATCAAAAATAATATTTTAACGCCCAATGCCATCAAATCCTTATTATTTAATAGGTCAAATTTCGATCGATGGTTTTATGGATGGCTCAGCAGTTGAAGTTGATAACATTTTTTCCCTCTTTATTAATCGCTCTAATATACAAATTATTAAAGGTATTTTTCTTGGGAAAACCCATCATAGTAGCTTTTTTTATATACTCTAGCCAGCATTTGTGTATGATGAGTGAGTGGCATGAAAAAAGAACGACTTTTTTCTCCACGTATCAATTCAAAAAGGTCTGTATCTGTTAAAGGTCTTTTGTAATTATTTCGGAATTCTAAAGCGTGATAGATATAATAAGACAAAAAATAATATATAACAGTTTATTCACAATGTCCACAATTCAGTACATTGATTTTTACAAAAATATTCTACTTAAAAAGCATATTAAAAACATTATTAAAAATTTCGAATGAACAAATGCACTGTACACATACAAATGCATATTACAAATATATAAATAAGACATTGCATGTCTGTTAAATACATTTTAAAGCAAAGCACTGTATGGTCAAATACAAATTACTCACTGTAACCTCTCCAATAATATTATTTTAAAAATTTGCTATTGTCCCCTAGATGTCGTACAAAATGTAGTTTGATTACAGTGCCTTTATAGAAGACAGTGGCGACATCCAAACTTTTCGGCCATTAAGGGGCAAATGTGATACATTGTATACATGGTAAATAACTGATTTTTGAATTCGATACAGCTTGTTTTGTTGTCACATTCAATATTAAATATAATACCGAATTAATAAAAATAACCAGGAATATAGAGAAATGTTTTATTATTTTACACAGGTTACAATAAATTAAACAAACTTGTATTGGCGCTCGTAATCTATGATGGCGTGCTGCTTTATCAGCCACTGGTGGCCTAGAATTACCGGAGCGCTTAGTGACGGTGTCACATAAAATGTGTCCTCGAGTGCAGTATTGCCTACTGTGAACAGCAGTTTCGTTCTTCCCAAGATATGTATCTGCTGTTGAGGGTTGGCGAGCCTAGCTTTTGCGGGCTCCGCTATGTATTTGGGTGTTTGGTTTGCCTGGATCAGGTTATGTGTTGCACCTGTAT
>JAHWXV010583381.1:0-22597 GCA_024586415.1 Phrixothrix hirtus | reverse complement strand
CTGAAATGTATATCTACAAGAAATCTTTTAAAAATAAATGAAAATTATTTCAGTTTAAATCTCTTCTGCCTGCTTTCGTTTTCCAGATATTTAATGAAATATAATTTACACCCCAACTTTGGGGATGCGAGCATGCAGTAAATGGTTTGCATTAATAATAAAGATTTATTTAAACAAAAAAAATAATTATTTATGATTTATTATACATGAAATACGCAGTTTGCACGGAAAACGAATTATTTTTTGTAACCTTTAAAAGTGGCGGTATGAATTTCAGGAAAAACCATTAAATTAGAATTTTTAACGTAGTTTACGAATATGAAATCAAATTTTTAATTAGACGAAATATTTTGCTATTTTTACAGGTTTTATCCCTAATTTTACGTCAATTGTGTCCCAGCGGGTACGCCACTAAATCAGAGTAGACAACAACGGAAATCCCTTCATAGATAAAGGGTAGTTCCAATTGAAAACTTTTTTCTATCTATTATGGCTTTCAAATTATGAAAAAAACAAGTTTTCACCCTAACTTTGAGGGTCGTTATCACCCTTTAAATCGCCTCGGTTGCTGATAAAAAACATAGGTGTCGATTATTTTTATTTGTTCTATATGTATACAAAATTTCATTGAAATCGGGAATTAGCATTTGGAGATGTTCCCTTATGAGTCTTCCAACAAAATTTATGTACTGAATATACAGGTAATGTGAACATTTCTAAATGATTCATAAGAACACAATCAGGTTCATAAATATGGGATTTTAAGATGTTTCAGTTGTATTTGTTTGCTAAGGTAAATTTTATAAATTTCAAATGTTCGTATGTTCGAACGTGCTTATTTCTGTTTATGCTTTGATTAATTTAAATGTTTAATTTGTAAAGTTGTTAAAATATGAATAGTTAAACGACGAAGGGCGACAAAACAAATTAAAATATAGAGTTTATGCTTTGATTAATTTAAATGTTTAATTTGTAAAGTTGTTAAAATATGAATAGTTAAACGACGAAGGGCGACAAAGCAAATTAAAATATAGTTATAAATTAAGTTGTATATAATGTGAAGATGAGGATCTGAAATCAATTTAATTTACAACAATATTTTAATTTGTTGGGTACCCCATGATATGTTTTGATTACATTAAAAGCTTTTTGAATATCTTAACAACGTACAAATTTATTATTTAGATTAATCAATGCATAAACCCAATTGAACACGTTCAAATTTACAAAAACTTGAAATCTGTAAAATTTTCACTAGGAAATACAACTGCAATGTCATACTGATAAGCCTGATGAGGTTTTTATGAGTCTGTTAGAAACTAAAACGCTGGCGTTACATTTTTGTTTAATAAATAAATAGATTTTGTTGGGAGACTTAGTTTCATTTGAATTGACTCATTAGTGGCCCAACCTTACTCTACACAAAATCGAAAAACTGAGATGGACTCATTGCATGTTTAAAACATCATTATTTGCGAGAACAGCATTAATAAATCTAGTTGATGACGTTCATTGCCAACTTTAGAATCTTGCAGTATTTATATTGTAATGAAACTAGTAATTTTTTAATAATATTTATTTATATAAACTAGAGGATGAAAGTATTCAGAAAGGAATGGGCACAATTTTAGAAAAATCTTTAGATGCGACCGGGGATCGAACCCGATCTTCCAGATCGATCGATCTACCCCCGGTCGCCTCTAAAAATTTATCTAAAATTGTGCCCATTCCTCTCTGAATACTTTCATCCTCTAATTGTCTGCTATATATTTTGAGCAGTGTATTAATTAATTTATATTAATACGCAACATCTTTCCTTGATTTTATATAAACTAATATTTGGATTATCTATTTACACCAATTTACTTAAATATTTATTTCACAGTACACTAACAATAAATGTTTGTATTTCTATTTATGTGTAACAGCTACTTATTAAGGCAAAGTTCTTAAGAAACTAAAACCTAAAGGAATTTAATCTACTATTTATATAGCAAGAAGAAGTGTAGATAATTCTGTATTAGTCAGGTATAAAATTAGACATAATGCTGATGCAACACTTTTAAATTCCATGACTCATTGCTGTATCCTTGAATTAATTTATTTATAAGTCAGATACAATAATGAGTCATTTGTGATTACATATTTTATCCTAGTTATCTGGTGCTTTCTGGATTGTACCAGAAAGTTCTATTAAGTTTTTACAGTTTCTAATTTTGTTGCAATATGCAATAAAGTAATTTTATACCCTACAATTGGTTATTACATAGAAATTTTTATTATATACTTTTTCTTCCAGCAATAGACTATTTAACGCAAGATTATCTGAATCGATAGTCTTATTTATAAAACACTTCAGCAACTGAATACCTGAGGTGAATTTTAGAAATCTGTAAAAGCCGTGTAAATCCGCTCGTGACTTTACTTCTGAATTATTTGTGTGTTTTATTTTCGTTTTATTCATAGTTTACTAAAGAAAACTGGAGTAGGTTTGGCTATTTTACGAGTTCTGTAACGTAAACACAAATTCTTGTCAGTTTTTCTAAACTTAAATGAAAGATATAATTTATTAAATTGGATTATAAAGGATTTGAAACCATCTTTCTAATAAACTACCCCTATAAAGAACTGGCGTTCGAATCCCGGTTTAAAGACTTTTCTAGGTTTATGCCTTATATTTTAATAATCTATAAGCAATACTGGTCTAAAACGTACAAGAATTAATTTATACAATTTCTCATATAAATTTTTTATATGTGAGTAACGCTTCTGCCTTACATATGTGTTATATACATAAAACTAATGCAAATCCCTTCTTAACTAACCCAATATTGTACTAATGTCAATGAAATGTTTTTAGACTTTAAATCTGTAAAATGTAAATGGTTAGGTGACAAACAAATAGATGATATCATTGCAATCGGACCAATAGAAATGTGTAAGCTGCCGAATAGAATGACCTCGCTTTGTCGGATATTAAATGCCTTTGCCAGTTTTTGAAATATTTGCAACTCTATTATTCTTGCAGAAATTGCAAATTTCTGTTAACTATTTGCGATATAGAAAAATCTTCTCCTCGCACCTATTAGCGCTAGACTTGATTTTATGTTAAAACGTCAAAATATAGCATGAGCACTTATTTTGTACCCTCTTATAACAGTTCCTTAAATTTTAAAATTTGCCCTTTATATATTTCTCGTTTCAAATTTATTTTATTTTGCGACAATAGACCATTTGATAAAAGATTAAATTTTTTTTAAAAATTAAATTTATTTTCCCAACGTTTCTATAACATAGTTGGCATCATCAGAGGCTAAAATATAGTTAATATTATAAAATCCAAACTTGCAAATTATTTAATATTAGACACGTATTCATATCTTAGAAGTCAAGTTAAGATTAAGATTCTCATGACGCCAATTGCACCGGCGAAACTTCGAGAAAAACATTTAATTTTAAAATGTTTTAATATTTTATCAAATGACCCATTACATCAAAATGAAATAAATTAGTAAACTTGTATAACATTTCAGATATGGTAATTAAATAACCAGATTTATCAAGTAGCCGTCATTGCTATGCCGTTGTTATGCATGAAGTATTATAATGTAAATGCATTTCATGATCTATCAGTAAGCCAATATTTTGCTATAACAACGTAAGTTGTATGTAAATTAATGCAATTAAAACCATAAAGCGGCAGCAACCCATTCCTCAATTTATTGATTAAATAATATAATATAAATTAATGTATTACTATTTTTGGTGACCCCGACGTGATATGAACACGCAACCTACTGTTGTTACTCTATTAGGTGCATTTCAATTGTCACAAGCTAAATTGACAATAACGCATGTGGCAGAAATCACGAGTGTTTAACCACGGCCGGCAAAGCTTCAGTGGACGAGATGTGATCCATCGGTGCTTGCGAGGCTAAACACTGTAGAAATAATAAGTCTAAATCGGTAAAAGGTGGGTGCCACTGTTCTCAAGACAAACTGCAAACAGGCGGTGTCCGAAAAACACCCTGCATGTCACGATATTAATGACCTATCTTCAAGCGGAGACACACACTTTAACGGTATTCCAGATACTGGATTAATACTGAAAGAAATGTGCTAAACTAAAGATGTTCATTTACTTATGATCACTCTGTATATAAAAATCAATGAAATAATGCTAACTGAAGATTCAATTATTAATCACCTTACTTGCAAAAATTGAAAGCGTGATGTGTATTGAATAAAATAACTACGGGCTGGTTTCAAAACTGACCACACTGTATATCATTTAATTAATTAATTGAACTTTTAATTCTTTTAAAGAGAAATGGTGCTCTTGCTCAGAAATAAATGCTTTATGGCCTTTATCTTTAACAGTTCGCAAATTACTAATTAACTTCTTGCACGCGCACTGTAAAACTAAAATGTCACTCTACGAGGTAGGTTGATAAAGTAAGAACTAAAATTGAAGCACAAGAACATCTTTATATCATCTTTGGTTTGGATAAAATACACAAATACACATCATAAAATATGAAATGAGGCAAAACTTACATTCTAAAAATATAAAACATTGGCTAACGAAAATTAGGCTCGTGTCAATTTATTTACGAAAACCATCTGACTATTACAACTGGAAGGCTTGAATAAAGGAACCAATTAGAAATGAGCTCTAAGTTTTGCCAGCAACAGAACAAAATTTAAAGGAAAAGAAACGTCAAAGTAACACATAAATAAAATGGGTACCCAGGGTATTTTAAACAAAGGTAATGCTACAACTAATAATTTTACATACAAAACTAATGTATTATAGATGGTTAATTTACAAGATTGTAATTAAAAACGTAAAGCGCTTCATTAAAGCAATTTTAATTCAATGCAACCGCCATTACTCTAAGTTCGTAATTCATTTATTTCTGTACTATTTATGTGAAGCAGACGGTAACTTCCTTTACCTAACTTACCAAGAAAAACTAGGGCAGTGGTGACAGCACCACATTCGGCTGTTGCAAACGATTTGCACAGGCAATTCTTCCTTGCCGGAATCGCAATAAGCGAAGAAGGAGCAAAGAAAATATAAATCACTTACAGGTGGATATTTACTTTAAATTCGGCAAGCGGGTCAACCTCTTATTCTTAGGAATGATAACCCCTCACGGGTGGAAAAATGCATCTACGAATCAGGTCGCGTTTTCATTAAAGGCCATCCCAATTATTTGGAGTTTCTGCCTATGGGTCGAAAACTAGGCAGGTACTTAATTTCTTTAACAAAAGCCGTACTAGTTTCCTAAAACAAATATAAGAAGATACCCCTGAACAAAAACTCAAAACTTTTCGCTACTTAACACAAACGTGCCTGTACTATTACTGAACCCCGTGCTACGAATTCGTTCTCATCGAACTATACCTCTCTCCCCTCGGATTAGATCATGTATTCCTAGCAACTCAGCAAGAAAAACAATCTTTACACATACTTCCCATGAGAAGTTCATATTTTTTAAAATGTTGGCTTTAAACCGTCGACACTAACCCTGACGCGTAAATTAATATTCCAATTGCCCTGCTAATTATTATATTCGTTTCTGCATTTACAAAATACATTGTTTACTTAAGCGCCTATCCACCAGGATTTTTATGAGAATCAGTGGTCTATTTCTTACCCTTGAAGAAGTACTTGGATACAATGCTGTTACATATTATCAATACAAAGCTGACGTAAGCGTTTATACCCCTTAATTGAATTCTATATTTGTGTTGGATTTTAAAACATTAATTTTGTATACCATACGAGGTGCATTAAAATAGTTCAATATAAAAGTCAAATTATTCTTTAAAAAAAATGATATTTTTACAACTTATGAATTAAATCTGATATTAATTAAATTCTTATAAGTAAATAATGTAAGTCTTAATGCTTACTTATGTTTTAATGATTTAATTAACGTATTTAAAATAACAAAAAACAGCGAGAGCTGACATAATAGAGAAGACTCAGTTTGGGCCTATAAATTGCACCATCAACCTGGTCTAGATTTGTCTCGTCAGTTGTTTTGAACTAACTAAAGTATATCGCTATTTAGGTGATGCAATGATAGCATCTAATAACCAAAAAGATCATCTTTAAGAGTTGAAATAAGTTTTTGAAAGATTAAACGATTTTGGTTTATTATTAAATATATCGAAAGTGTATTTTCGCACCAATTATTATTAGTTCATCCCAAACTATAAGTTCAACTAAATATAACGACGGACGCTAGCAATAAAATTATTGCTGGAGTACTTTAACAAGACGTTAATGGTTTTTATGAACCACTTACTACTTGTAGCCGTTCTTTAACTCTGCTGAAGAAAATTTAGTGCGTTTTCAAAAGAATTATGAGCCATAAAGTTCAAGAAATTCCAATATACTGTACTGGTGAATACTTTATAATCTTCACGAACCCTCAACTTCTATCTCATACTCTTACCACTAGTAACGATAATTACGTACTAAGAGACTTTCGCAACCTTGAACACATTGCACAATTTTTTCAAATATTCCTGTGAATTGTTTAACTCATACTTGATCAAGTTTTCCATGCACTATAAACTGTTAATCTTTACGATATAGCACTCGCTAAGCACGGCGAACAAGACCTTATACAATTTCGACAAAATCATATCTTCAACTTTACTCTAGTTCAACTACAGCCTAAGGTTTACCTATGAGTCTAAAATGCTACTAGAGTTTTAAGACGATACGTTCCCAAGCAATTTCTATATGAAGTCTTCCAGAAGTTAAATTCTATTACTCATCCTTGTATACGGGGAACGTGAAATTAAACTAAAAGAAGATTTATTTGGATTAATATGAATTCTGATTTCAAATGTTGGGTACCATCATGAAGTTTCTGTCAAGTTAATAAGATCGTCGAACTTTATTTCAATTAATTTTCATGATGAACCGAAGCCATACCACTAAAATAAGAAGATGTTGAAACTATTCTTCTTACTTTTATTAGCAATTGGGTTTCATGTTATGGTGTTGCCAGATATGTAGTTACTGACCATGGTTAAATTTTTTTATAAGAACGTGGACATCATTTGCTTCTTCAATTGGTTGAATTCATAAAAGTCAACGGTTCAACATTCACATGTCAAGGCTTAGTAGAACGGTTGAAATCGGACATTAAAACAAGTAATTCGCTATTCTAGTATTACTGAGTAGTATGACAAATTACCTCCGATTCTTTTAGTTCTTTGTTCCTTAATCAATGCTGATAACAATGTCTCTTTCGAGTTACCCGTTTTATTTGTTTAAGCAAGCGGATTTGGATAAGTAATGTTAACCTCCCTAACTTTGTTAAATATCTGAAGAACATATGAACGACGTACAATATTACTTTACAAAAACTCATACAATTCACCGTTAGTTTGTTCATAAAGACTTATTTCAAGTTCCTCATATGTTTGTTAGAAATTACTCCAAAGACATTCGATTAAAATCATTATATTTAGATCCGTTTAAAGTTTTAACTAAGCATGATTAGCTACTTTATCCTGCAAGACATGGTTTTGATGGTAAAGTTAACATTCAATGGCTTAAAGTAGTCAATGTTTTGCAACCATGATCATGTTCTTTGCCTCATGCTGTAATTTTATCTTGATAACAGTTGCTTCGTTATGCAAGATTAAATTTGATACAATTTCAACCAACTAACATCCAACCACCATTACAGCCTTAAATTTGTTTATTTTATTGTTTAACAATTTTTCCAGAAAAGACTTGATTGCTCTTTGCAGCTCATAATCAAGCTCTTGGTATACAACTTTTTCAGTCGGCCACTTTTTAATTTTTTTTCATACGTTCAGTGTAAGGGAGCATAATGATCTGCTAATTAGTTAATATTTTACTGTAACAACGAAAATTGCTGATTTCTATAAATGAATGCAATTCAAACTGTAAAGTCGCAACAACTCGTCCTTCATTTATTCATTAAATAATATAGTACAAATGAAAGTGTTATTAGAGCATCAACTCGTAGCAGTTAAAATTTGGTGCCTGAATTACTAGGTATATCTGAATTAGAGCTGTGTCATTTTATAAAACATTATGCTAAATCCAAAAATTGAAAGAAGAGTCAATATAAAATTTTTAGTAAAACTTGGCAGAAGAGCTGCGGAAACTCATTAGACAATTAAAGGTAAATATCACAAGGAGAATTTTGTATATCCAGATTACATGTTTTTGAGTGGCACATGATGTTTAACTCTTGTAGAAAAGGAGTTGGGGACCATAAAAAGCCAGGACGCCCAATGTCTAACAAATGATAGAAAGGTCGAAAACGTTCGCGAAATTGTTAGCAAAGACAGATGTTTGGGTATAACAGTAACTGTTGAAATATTAAATATTAAAAGGTTAATTTCCATACAAACTTTGCATAATAATTTGAAGTTGCCAATAGTTTGTATTAAAGTTGTTCCTATTAATGCTAAATTGGCTTGGGAGTCACGAGCAACAAACTTTAATGGTGTTTCCATAACAACCAAAATCCTGATTCCTTGGACCGTATTATTACGTGTGATGAAACATGAATCTTTTAGGACGACCCAAAAACTAAACGACAGTATGTGCGCTGGAAGACGCCAAAGTCTTCCATAGTAAAAATTCGCCGAATGAGCAAATCAAATTTTAAAGAAATGCTTACTATGTTTTTGACATTAGAGAAGTTTTGTTAGTTAAACGTCTTTATAAATGTAGGAAAGTTAACTAGAATTATTATACGATATAGGGATTTTAAAAGGCCGAGGATACGATACGGGAATAATAAGCTAGAATTGTGGCATCAGCATAGCGCTACTCTTTATAACCCTGTATAGCAGTTTTTGACCTTCAAGAACATTACTATCCTTCATATGCACCTGACATTTCACCGTGCCATTCTTTTTATCTTCCTAGATAAAATTCAAGTTTATTGGGACTAATTCAGTAATTGTTGATAGCAAACAAAATAACGGCAGACCTTCTTAAGGCACTGACCCTTGATAAACTGCAACACCTTTTCCACCTATGGCAGATATACGTGAACCAGTTTAAAGGGTATTTCACACAGTTAAATCTTTGCCTAATATAATTTTGTAATCAAATCCGGCGTGTTATTTAACTTTCATCATTGTCAATTTTCATCAACAAATGCGATAGTTCAAATGGTCTAGAAATTATCTTTATTGAAACTGTCCAATAGACTAATTGCATAGGTACGAATGTTTTATTAAAAGTCACTTTTGTCATTGCCTAAAATCAATTTCTTTGATTTTCGAACTATTTTCCTGGCAGATCTCAGGTTCCTGACAATGTCAAGATGCAAGGGTACGCAGATTTTTCAAATAACGATAACAGAATTTTAATATCCGCTATTCATTTAGTAAAACAATAGACTTACTAAATTAATAATATTATCTAATTAACGGGTAACAATTCTTATGAAGCAAACGGACAATTTAGATAGATTCAGTAATACTTACTTATCTCAATCACCTTATCGCAGTTATGTAGTACAACTTGTACAGTTATTCCTTATAGTTTTCTCTATCTAACTCTCTTCCTATGCTATCTGAAATTAAAACATACTTTAGAGAGTTGGTAAAGTTATAGTTTATATATGAAATATTAGTTGTCGAACGATAGCATATATTGTAAACGTGGAGTATAATTTACATCTTTATAACAAGAAAGCAATTATGTTCTAACTAAACAAACTTGACATGCATTATCAAGCAGACCTAAATTAATTGCTAATACAAAGCAATTACATTAACTAGCAGATAGTATGGAAAGCGTTCGATAATGAACTCGATTTATTAATTTTTTAGTTGAAATATTCTCTAATAGGCCAGTAAACGGCTTCAACATTGTAAGTAAAACAACTGAAAATTATCATGCAGATTGTGTACATATGGTTAATTATTATTTCGCTATAGAATAATGAAATGTTTATAAAACTGAAGTTAAATTTACTTATTCAACAAGAAATATGTTTATTTAGAAGCTTTATAATGCAAACCAAACTTTAAAGATTGTAGCATCCGCAAAGAAGGGCGTAAATGTTAGCAAAATTGTTTTCACCTTTTTGTAGATTTCTTTAGTTAGTTAAATGATACGGATGGTCCTTAGGAACAGCGAAGTAGGTTTTGGACTATAATTGCTTCTGATGGGTGTATTCAAATCATGAAGTTCACGTGCCGCTCGTAATAAGTATTCGGAATATGCAGGAAGTTTTCCCTAAACTTAATTATACCTTATGGTTACCACTAACCAACTATTTTGGCCAACTACAACATAACTAGCACTTTCGGCGTAATGATTCACAAATTATAACTAAAAATTCTGTAACCAACTCTGCAACTATTTGCCACGGCCCTAATCGGCACTAGGTCGGACCACGTTCTCAATCTACGAACTCAATGCTAACAGCGAGCGCGGCTAGACTACTACGGTGCTGGGAGAGTGTTCAAAACACCGTCAGAAATCGCTGTTGACAGTTCCATTGAAGATAATGCTAGGGTCCGTGTTACACACGTTGGTTGGGGCGCCTCTGATTCAGGTCGCGATAAATGGTATGCTCAACCGGCGTGAACCAGTGCGCTGGAACTGGTTGCTCGCGTTTACTTACCCATAACGTACTAGTTAATCCAATGATAGGAACAAGCCCACTATATGTCCTCAGATGTGACGCAGGTACAATTCAGACCAGCTCCCACTTCCATAAGCTTTACAGGTAATGATACTACTGCTAACTTAATATTTAAAATAAAACAAATAACTAGGAAGACGTTTGACAGTATAATCAAATTAATTGCAAAATAAAACGTCACAAATTTTACGATTAATATTCAGCGCAATCGTTCCGCATAGGAATAAATCAAAAGGTTATACAACTAAATTCAGCTAACCTAGGTAACCAATTAAACGTAGTCAAGATCAACGATCCAACATATTGATCAAACGAGCGAGTACGGTGGAGACGCCACCATCCTACATTTACTAAGTTTCACTGAAAAAGACACAGTACATAAATATCTCTTACAAAGACCCTCCGTTGTTAATACCGGAAACTAAGGTTTATATTTCAGAAAGGCCTTCCTTCTTTTCGTAGCAAGGAAGTAAGTCCCACCAAGAAGAGAGCATTTAGCACTGGGAGGGGTTTGTGAATACTACAGGCTTCAACACACGCCTAGTGATGCATAAGAAAGAATTATCTCCTTTTTCCTACATTATAAAATACCTGGTCTTACAGTACTGGTGGTTATAGATGCTACATTAGGGAATAAGCTTGCCCCTATCGTTGGTCTATACAAATAGGGTCCTCGGACGACCTCAGAGTTTTTAAAAGGGGAGTTCTTTAATTACCACTCGGTGGTTATTTGGGGGCCCGAGTATACGCACTCACATCCGCGCAAATTACGTTGTTACATCCCTTCACTCGTCTGCCAGAACAAGCTTTGCTATTATCCCACGCATACTTACGTGCTTCGGTCGCATTTTCAGGGATCGACGCGAGGTTTCCAATTATTTCACATCGCCTATATAAAGGCCGCGCACACTTCGTCAAGGAAATTACCAGAACCGGTCAATATCACCGAAAATGCCAAACCAAATCTACCATTTAAACGTTGCAATCGAACTGCCAAAGCTCTAAAAAAAATTATCTGTCTTAATATTTTTTGTTCCCTCAAAAAAAAAACTTGACGCAACATTTAAATTTCAAAACATTTATTTTAATTACACTCCAATCTTGATCAGTATCATTCTGTCGAAAGGTTTATATTGCAAGAACTAAAATTTCCACTAAAAACCACATTCTAAATTGACAGATCACGTAAAATTACTAAATTCAAAACTAATTCACAATTAATAATCCATCACACTTCCAATACAATCGCCGCTTTTATAGAAACACCAAACCTCTGGGATCTGAGAACAAAAAAAATCCTCACGCCTTTCTACTCATGTGTTAGCTTAGAACTCACCACAACAATAAAGCAGTTCTTTCACGTGTTTTGCAAACATTTTCTAGGGGAAACGTTATCTACTACTTTAAGATTTCTAAATATGTAAGTATTATAACCCTCTAATGGAATATATGTAAGTGGAGCAATATTAGTAGGCCAACTATATCTTTGCAATATAATGAATGTAAATTGGAATACAATATAGTAGAATTTACATGCAACGTGTATTTGTAGGTGGATTAAGGCGGTTATGGCGAGTATTTGATGAATACAGTGAATACAGCACTAGTTAGCCTTCAAACTATTACAAAATTTTCTGCGTTGAATTACCTCGATGGAGAATATTATCATAGTTTCGAATCTAATTATCTGTATCACATTCTGAAGGATTGTTAGCAATGTTCAGAATAAGTTTAGTTTTGATAATATTGTTTAAATCTTGTGTGCCAATGTTTTCCTTTAGCAACATTGATCGTAGATAATTCCTTTATATTGAAAAAAATTAAGTGCATCATTCTTCCTGCATTTGCTTGCATTCTTGCTATTTTAACAGCCGAATTTTTATTTCCTTAAAATGTGTCAATTAAATAACTAGCAATCCCTCATTTATTAATTAATCTATTAGTTTGCTTAATATACATATTCTGTCAGAACGCAATAAAAAGGTAGATCGGACTTTATATGCAGTTATCTAAACTGGGAGTGGTGTTGTACAATTTCATATTAACATTACCAACATAATCCACGATAGATTTACTAAAAATTAAAATGAGAAAGCTTACTATTAAGAGATCTCGAATCCGATCAGATTACAATAATTTAAATAAAATCAAGTGATGCATTTCACTTTGTCACAATCCAATTCATCACGAACTACGGACCCACATTCCCAGGACGATGACTACGTTCTAAGCGGGCCACGTTAATTACGGCAGTGCGAGGAGCGAATTCTAGGCTACCGACAGGAATTGCTTATGAACGCTTCGTCCTAAGGACGTAAATTTCTGACGAGCAGATTCCGGTACTGCTCAATTTATGTGGTTAAAAAGCGGGGTTGTATTCAGGAATACCACTGTCTCTGATGACGAAATAGGGGAAAACGTGACAGAACCGGTCTGAGTATCAAGCTCAACACCTTACAACGATGTCATATAATTCACTACCAAAAGGCCGGCGTTGAAGATCGCTTTGACACCCTCACGAACCAGTAGGTGTTTATTGTAACTCTTAATGTTACGCAAGCTCAAAATAAAAGGCTAGTAAACTTAAAGAATCAATAAATATAATATAATAACTGTCAATCTCTGAGAAATCATTCAATCGTACAATACTTAACCATCTCAAGACTGCGACAACTGAACGGGCCCAACCCAGGGTTTCGTCTATTAAGCTAAATGGGGTTGGCGCGAGACAAAGCAATTCGTGATCTAACTTACAGCTACACCTACTACAGTTGAGAGGCGTCGTCTATGGTTACTTCCACGAGGGTGTCGAAATTACGGGTGCCTCCCGGGCGTTCTGTATACAAGAGGGCGTACTACTTGAGGGCGTTGTTTTGGGAAACACACGAAAGAGGCTGATTCGCACACACAACACCAAGGAATAAATTAATCGGTAGGGACAGTACCCTGAAGAAGGGTTTATTACACCTTACTTCATCTCAATCACACACAGAGATTTTATCGCATTCGGCGGCGCCTTAATATCCCTGGGTTTCCATAAACTAAAGTCATTGAGCCGGGTTGATTTACACGGAGATCTTCACACCACTAACTTTCTCGAATGTAATTTGACGACGCCGCTACATGTCCAGTGCTAACGTCGGGTTCTGCAGTTAACTTGCGCTGACGCAACCAACATCACCAGTAACATTATTACTCCGTGAACCCCTAAAATTCCAATAGTTCTCACAGTACGCAAGGATTCAAAACTCTTGAACACAAATTCTACATCCTGACACATATCAATTAATTCATTTCCATCAGAAGATAAAAATCTAATAATCTCTCACGTTTTCATGACCATTGCCGTTTTAATAAAAACCCAAACTTCTAAGATCTGAAAATACGAAGAAAAATGCTGGCAACTTAATTAAATGATTTTTAACATACAAAGGAAACATAAAACTACGGTGCCCCATATTTAATACAAGGCGCCATCTTGGGTGCCGAACGTATTGAATTTAATATCCCAACAAGAAATATAATAGACATACTTGAGGTATCCCAACATCTGAAACCAAAATCTAGCTATATAGAATTCTTCCAATAAAAATATCCGGAAATAATTCCTAGAAATTAAAAATGTATTAAAGTTCTTATTAAATGAAGTAAGTCAACCACAATGATGCAAATACTTAGATGCATTTGTCAATAATTTCAAATTAAATTAAAATGGACGAAGTCAACAAATCCGAGTTTCAGTTGCGTTTTAGTGAGTATCAATTTAATTTAAACGTATTTTAATGTGTTTTCATAAAAATTTAAGGTCATTAATATGTTAAGGTAACATTTAAGAAAATCAATAATTTGTTACAGTTTAAAAAATTGTGTATTCAACCCTTAAAGTTCTAAGTTGATTAAATTCAACATTAATAGGATCTATACACATTTTAGATAAAAGCAAAACATTTTAAGATGAAGCTAATTTACTTTTTATTCATAGAATATATTATAACCAAACAAAAGTTGTAAATTTGCAACGTTAAGACACTCACCTAATCATAACATACTAAATATGGAACACATTAGTATGCTGAAATATATAAAAATACAGAAATTACTTACTAATTTACCATTTTACATAGTAATGGTATGAAAAATAACATTACGCTCTATACATAATCCCACGTCACATCTATTATACATGGTGCAGGCAATAGAGGTGTATCCTTTCGCAGCACCTTGACGTTTTTTTATTAGGAATATAGGTAAGGGGATGATTCATACGGTCATATCCCAGATTATCATCCATCCTGTTACAAGATACATTATTCTTAGACGTAGAAGGGCCTCCGCCAATACCGTACATTTTTAAGTAAAGCTGAGCAAGTACTTGGCGAAAGGACAATTGATCCCAATGTGCACTCTTCGCTTTTCGGCGTAAAACCCAGGCACTATTTATTATTGCGTCAATCAGCGAAGTGAAAATGTACTACCGCCATTTTTGCCGGATACAAACATACTGTATTTACCTATATTTTGGTTCGTTTGGTCGGTATCGCCCATAAAATTATTATATTGGCCAAGATTTGGTCTTGGAGCCTAGATTACTTTTTAATCATACTGCAAATATCTCTTTATATTTGTTAAACGTTCAACATCAAAATAAGTAGAAGCAGCTGCTGCACTGCTGGTATTAGCCCACCTCATAAACAAAACTTAAATCATGTTTTTCGACACCTGAGTCATATGTGTCTACATAATTTTTTTGGTTACTCCTTGGACTTTAGGGAACACTTCTTAGGATTTTTCTTATCTGGAAATGTACCTGGGCATGAGTAACGATTTTGCCATAGAGCAACGAATAGCGAAACACTCGATAAAAGTTGTCAAAGTCAAACTAGTAAGGTGGATTTCTTTTCAGATAATTCTTCTACCATTATAACAAATGGAGCCGGATCTTTTCCAAATTTACGGCCTTGATTTGTAATACCGATTATGCTCTTTCTTTGATGTATTTCGAAATTTTCCTTTTTTTACTTCCTTTTCCTTTCTTGGTTGAGGATATTATTCTAAGTCAGTCAAGGAGTTGCTTAGCACCATTTATTGAGGGGGAAGTAGGTGGGTATACTTGTGATCTAGTTTTGGCCAATGCGGCTATGAATATTTGCTTTTGATTTCGCTCCTTCCTCATTGTTTATTCATTGAACAGAACTTGTTTTATAATTTTGGCCACATTTTGACAGCGACTTCTCGAATGTTTGTTACAGTTCCTTCTTCTTCTCTGGGGTTTTCTTGCCTTTATGGATAGCTTTTGCTCTTGTTCGCGTAGGAGGTTGGATTTCTACGCTTGTCATCTAATTTTCCAACGGTTCTCTCCTCTTTGCTTTAACAATTTCCGCATTTACTGGGTAGTTTTTAGCGCTCGCCGAATGGGCGCGATTTCAGTTGCTGCATCTTGCAAGTAGGCTGTGTTTTTGATACATTTGCTCCTTTTAGGCACCTCTAATCCGCAGTCTTTAGAAAGGACACCTCTAGCCCTGTGTATACCCTCAACTTAAGCACTTCCCTTACATTAAAATGTTTCTAACCTATTTAGCTCTTCTCTGGAAACGTTTTATTCATGATTCCTAAGCGTTTAGTTGAAATGACACTGTGCACCTATTCTCTTAGATCTTCTTTTATTTCTTTTTCCTGGGTTCCTTCTGGGTTTCATCTAAGTACTACTTTTAACTTCCTTTAGTCCGGTAGTTGAATGTATGGTAGGGTCTTACTAAACTCTCTAGAGCTCTTAGTGTTTTATATTCCTCCACTGGTTTTATGAAGATTTCTATACCTTTAGCACAACTAATGGCTCTTTGGTAGAAAAATTCATTCATTTCGGCGGTCACTTGTACTTCACAATGGTTGCTTTTCCTTCTGAGAACAATTGGTGGAGGAGCCTTTCTTGGGTGTGTGCGCAGTTGAGGCTTTTAATTTGATTGTTTATCTCGCGCGGTAGTTTAAGTGAAAGAAATACCAAAGTACTGCTGAGCTATGATTCAAGTTCTAAATCGATTTCAATTTATGATTCTGTAGCTCCAGTAGCTTATTCATCTTCAATTTTCCTTACACTTGCTCTAGGGCGCTATCTCTTAATATTCATTTTACTCGGGGTGACCCATACTTCTTTGTAGTCTTCTGTTGTTGGGAGTGTTACTCCTCAGGGATAGTAAACTATTTGTCTGGCACTAAAATTATCAGCACTAATCGCCTGAATCCCCATCAGAAAACACATTTGGCTCAGGTAGGTTAATATAAATATCAGTAATATTATATTCATCATTCACATAAGCGATTTCAAGAGCTTGTGCAAGTGCCTAACCATTCCTAAGATGAAACTCGATATTATTCATACACAAACGCAACCTTAGTCATTATATATTTGTAACAAATAAAATATTAAAAACAAAGGTTTTTATTTTACATCTGTTAAATACACTATTGTAAACATGAATTACCGAAACAATTTTTATGGGTCACGATAATCTAGGAAAGAAAATTTCTTATCTGAATTTAATATCCATTACAAGTACAAATTTTCAGCTTGCGTATTTTACATCAATACTGTAGGCCAGATTTACAACTAATACTGCAACTAACTACAAACATTTATAGAATCAACCATATAAAAATGACTTTTAGCTCCATCTATCTTACAGACCGCGTATTATGCGTCTAACAGTAAATATGATGCCACTAAGATAGTGTTGCATTTTCCCAACACCAGAACTTTAAGGGTGCATCAGTCGTAGCCCCTAATAGTTGTAGATACCATTTAGATTTGTACATGTTTTAAGAATATTTATATTTTAATTCTTATATTGTTACTTTGATTTCATTCTAAATTTTATTTAATATTTTAACAAAATAGTAGCGCATGAAATATTTTTAGCAGAATCGCTTAAATTGTGAATGCTGAAATATAAATTGGGTTAAATGCCATATTAATTATAGATCAGATAATACTTTTAGTTCTATTGTAAATAATAAATCTTATAATAAATAAAATTATTTTAATGTTAACTAAAAGGAATGAACTACAAAATACACACGTGGCGTTAAAATTTACATGCTAATAGAATATAAAGATGTAAACTCTAGGCAGCGCAGCATGCATGAGTGCATTAACGGAAGCATAATTACACCATAATTTTACGTTTGAATAAATTATTCTAACATTATCCCCTAAATTTGGTTTGCTTTTTCTTGATATAACTTTATTACATATTTGGTAATGCTGACGTTATTTAAGGGAGTACATGCTTGAGGTTTAATAATAAAAATCTAATTTATGTTGAACAAAGTGTTCCTTAAAATGTTATTTGCTCTATCCCAGATAATAAAAGCCACGGGAAGTGGTTTTAATTATATAGATCATGTAGCTATCTGTTGAGATTGGGATGGGATATTTACTGATAATGAAGTTTTCCTACTGTGAAAACAAAGGTGAAAGAAACTTTGATGGGAATTTGTTGATTTGGGTATTTAACGTCTGTAATAATTTGTAATGACTGTTAGCAATATTTGGTCTGAAATTATAATGATTGATTTCTAACTAACAATAAATAATTTTGGGTAAAATCATTAAGCTCTGCATTAGTACTCGGTGTTTTAAAATAATTAAGAACGTCCAATTTTTAACTCTTTAATGAAATCGGTATTTTATATTAATAGAGTTTGCGCTATATAAATTAGAATTCCCCATTACAAATATAAAGATAAACAACATCAATAATACAATTACAGAAAAATAAATTTTAAACACGTAAACTGTAAATTTTATAATTATAAATTTCAGATTTCGAATTAAAAATTAAGCTACTGATTTATTGGGGAATTAATTGGTTATAAATGTGTTGGTATAATTAAATCAATAACGAATGAATTATAAAGTTCAAAAACATAATAGAAAAATATAAAATGAAATAGAAACGGACCTGTTATATCTTAAAGTAACATCAAATATGAGTATTTCAAGAATTCAGTATGGCAATCGAATATTTTTATATTACATAACAATATTATATAAACCCAAATCTAGTTATAATAATTAATACTACTTAAAATGACAATCCATTAAAAAAGGCAAAAACTAACAACAATGGCAAAGACTTTAAAATAGGTAACACTGTCTACTCAAGCTATAAATTGAAAAGAGGCGTTAACCAATTTCACATCTTTTTCTTAATTTTATAACAAAGAAATGCTTAATCTTTGAAATATGGCTTTCGTTTAGAATTTATAGTTAGGATATTTTTTGCTGAGTATTGCTTCTGATTTTTGCCCTAACTTCGGTGGCTCATAGATTGGCATATTTGCATCTGAATGCAGCGAATGTGGTTTGGAACCGAGTTCGTAAATTTCTAGCAGAGCAAAGAAGGAAAATTGCAGATAGCGCATCAATGCGGTATTTGGTGTATGAAGATGACTATTGGGTATTAGAATATATTTAGAATGAATTAAAATCTAATTGTTGAATCTATGAGGATCAAGTAATATTCCTCATTCCGAAGCCACAGCTTAAAAAGAAGGAAAAATACGTTTTTGCAAAGGTCTTCTATTTAGTATCGAAACTATTGAACAAAATTATAGTATACCCTTATAACTAAAGTTTCACGTTATTATAATAATATTAGAAGTTCATAAGAGTGAAAAAACTATTATAAAGGATTAGTGGAATACTTCAAGTATTTGCGGAAGAAACAGGAAAACTTTACAATCCTTGTAAAATCTGAACAACAATAAGTAAACAATAAAATTGGAACAAAAAACACAAATAAAGCTGCACGATCCTAATTTTAATGTTTCACGCAGCCTCTTGCTCTCGCTATTTTATTGAGCCTTATAGGTATTGAACAAATAACATGGCAACGTATTCCTGCAAAATACTACTAATTTTTGTAGATGAGCTATTTACACTTACGCAAGTTTGTAAACTTCCTTTTAGGATTTCCTATACATGTTTAATGACATTAATACTAAAACATCTGCAAAATATTACTCAAAAATACCAGAGACTTCTAAACTATCTTACATGTATCCTTCAGCAGTCGATATTCTTTTGACAATTGTGTGCAGTTCGGTACGTGGCGTTAGTGATGCGCCATCATCGAGTCTTTTCCTAAGGCAACCCATAAAACTATGTCGCGTTGTAAATAACGTTCTCCTCTACATCCCCAAACTATTTGGTGCGCAGAGCATGACGGCACTCATCTGTAAAAAGGATAGGCTCCCATTTCTTCATAGTGTAGTAAACATTATTTCTATAATTTTAATCTGCTTGCTTTGTGAGCCCTGATAGGAAGGAGGTTCAGTTGCGGATCGACATCTTATTATGATAGTTTGTGATAATATTGCTACATTTCGCTCCCTTTGGAATTCATTGCCAAACTTATCGTTGACGAAATACAGAGAAGTGATTAAGCTTCTAAAATAAAACTGCCCATTTTAAAATGTTTTTGCGTTTTCACTTTATAAAAATGAGGTTAGGAAAGTAACAACTTATACATTGTCACGGTCCTTTTTCGCATTGTGACAATTTATAATTTAATATAAAACATTTTTGCCCTTCCGTCTGTTACACCCATGAGCGAACCCTTTTATTAATTTATATAAGTTTATGCTTTAATGGTGTGTAATTCTACATTTCGATCGTTCTGGTTTTGTTAGCTTAAGTTAACTACATTTTTCAATTCCTTTCTTCTAATGGTTATTCAGTAATTAATTGTTGATCACCTTTTTATGATAGACGGTTTACTATGTCTATCTTCAATCTTTAGCGATGCTCGTTTTAAGAAATTCGTCCTGCGCACTATCTAATCTGCTTCTAAGCTCATTTGAAACCGCATTCTATTGTTAACCACGTTCGAAATTACTGGTGAGAATTTATTGTGTGTTTAAATACCGCTTCGTTCTGTTGTTTTAAAAACCCATTATTTATTAACATGTCTTTTTCCTTGTTTTGATCCGCGACTTAATTAATTTTGCTTTTCTGGATTTATAGTTTTTTTATCTACTTGGCTACTTCATCTGCTCCCTATGTAATCTGAATAATTTATCGATGGTCGAAGAACTGGTGGACACGGACGTTCTATACATTGTAGAAGCTTTCAAAGGATGCCGTATAAACTGTCTTATGTACCCTTCGAGTTCCAAGAAGCCTTCCTTATGCTACGACCTACGTGGACTCCAAGTTTTTCTTATTTTGAGATGATCTCCCGTATGGTTGTCGGTTGCTCCTGGAGGCTGGTTTCTCGGCAGGCTTGCTTCTTGCCACCTGCCATCTGTAAACCCGAGCCAGTCTGACAAATCCTTTTCTCTATTAGTTGATTTATGTTACTGTTAAACATTGATTACGTATAATGCTTTACTTTTCGGTTATTATAATTGCTGTCAATAATTTTAGTTAGATATTTAAACATGTAATTAGTTTTGAAACACGCGTTTTGCCTAGATTGTGATTTTAAATTTTCATGTGTAAATTTGTAAAAGGAAGTACGATCTCTGGTTATTTGTTTATAGTTAGGGACCTAGCTTCCGATTTAGAAGAAATTTAGTTAATGAATCTAAGATTCTCATTTTGATTGCAACTAAATTGAAGAATAACCTTCTATCAAGCTACATTCAAATACTTTGCTTAATTAAAACTTTACGTTCCGCTGGAACATTTGCTAATTTTAAAAACGTTGGTCAAATTTGCCCACATATTCGTGCCGTTTCTTTCTTTAAAGTCATTTATTTGTTTATATTTAATTATACAAGATACTTGTAAAACAGATTTATACTTATTTATTCAATTCCAATGTTTTTAGTTTTATTGTAACATCGCAGTGGACAGCCGGTCTATGATATAAAAAGAGGTCTTTATCGGCCGCTACATGTCCAAACCTTTAAAATTTTACTTCGAACTAGGAAACTCAAATTTGTGTATCATTTACAACTTTTAAATAATTTACTTTTACTTCTTTACAAACATGTTTATATTTGTGTAACTCTTAACTTTGCCTGTCAAACAGTCAATAAATTGTTATCTTGATGTTGTAACAGTACACAGATTTATTATTTCTTGTTACCTAAATTTCTTTTCAGGTAAATTATTTAATTTAATAGGTTACCTGGTGTGATCACAAAGTTATTTGACACTGCTGTTAATATTAGGCTATAGGTGAATTCTCCAACTTTTAACATGAATTTATTATTTTCCACGGCGTGCTACCTATATATTTTTCGCCTTTAGCATATACAGGGTGCACTGTAAATGTCTCTTATCCTTTACAGGTCTTGCTTTGCAAGCTGTTTGTATATTTAAGGCATGGCGCTCAAAGACATTGCTTCCTTATGTCTACGATCTTATTAAGATAATTAGGTTCTTTATCCTAAGTTAATTCAACGGCTCACCATCCTCTCTGCGATAAAGCTGTTCAAGCCTGGCAACCCTCTATTTTACCACGTGAGTTATCTCTTGTTTCCTTTCCTATTTTTCTCTGTTTTGCTTTTTATTCTAGGACGAAGCTAGCTTACGTGGCAACATACGTTTGTATTAAGATCGACTATAGTGTTCAGTGTGCACAAAGCAAACGCTTTAAGTAAAGCGCTTAATTATCCTTTCTGTAGAATTACTTGATGAGCTCACCACAATTTTCAGAACTATTCACTGAAAAAGCTATCGACAAATGAATTTTTCTCTTACGTTTCTACTAAATAGAATAAAAAAAATCTGGTGTGAAACAACACACGACTTTCTCTTACGCACATATGCCAGATACGCTAATAGTGTCCACAAATTATTAGACTATTGCCTACGGTCACCCATCCAAGTTACTGGACAGGCGAAATGCTGCTTAACTCCGGAAATTTTCTCTGATAAATTGCTTCAACGCATTTTTTCAGAAAAACTGTTA
>JAHWXV010583297.1:0-18449 GCA_024586415.1 Phrixothrix hirtus | reverse complement strand
CTGAACGCATTGGCAGTCCTATCAATAGAAAAGAAGTTCGTCCAGTCTATCCCGGATTTTGACAACAAATTCATTGACGTCTTTTCCGGCTTGAAAAATATGAGATTGGATTTTATGTACAAAAAATAGGTAAGATTTTACTTGTCCCCACCCTCTTTCAGAGCTCACGAGCCGCCACTGATTTCTATCTCTAGTTAGATGTAGCTATTAGTTAATTGCCTTACCTATCATTGTAATAACCTCGTATTAACAATGGGTTCCATACAAGATATCCGCAACATTTAAAAAACCGACTTGCTACATTTTATACGTCTTCTGTTAAATTTATCCTACGGTTAGTTTCCATAATAACCATTTTTTGTACAACCGTATCAAGTGTAGTTAAAAGTTAGTAAATTTAGCAGAAGACCGATAAAGTGGCCCTCAGGGACTATTAAACTTATCTACTTGTTAATTACCTTGGATATATTTGTATTATCGATAATTACAATAGAAACTAACAGAAGATGGATGCATCAAACCTAAACCACAGACTTGAAATGCGATAATAAAATGACAAGACGAAGAAACCACTCCATTCTGGAAGTGTATTTTTCACATCTATCAAGAAGCAGAATTGCTTAAATATTTTTAAATTTGCAAAAATATATATTAAGTTTTTAAAAATAGTTTTTATTTATTATCACAATCCTGTCATCGCCTTGAAAATGAAGAATAAGGGTAAAATTCAAAAGCCACACTAATGCAATCCTCAAACTTGAGAAACCCTATCCCTCAATTTTGAAACTTTAAAATTACTATGCCACCTAACTTTTAGGGAATCATGAGTGAAAGTTGAAGGACTCCTTGGCGGTCCCCTCATTTTTCCCTCATCAGTAATGTAAAAATTTCAAAATTTGAAGTTTAGGGTTTCTTAAGTTTGGTTTAAGTGTGGTTTTTGAATTCCACCCTAAAAGAATGTGTGCTACTTACAAATTTGGTTACCTACCTTTTCGATTTTTACATTAAATTTAATTAAAACCATCCTAAAATATAAATAGACTAACAAATGTTAACTGCATAGGTTATATATTAAATTATAACAGCTTTAGCGAAACCAGATAATACTTTCAAAATAAAACAGCTTTTTCACAGTAACATTTCTAAAATTCAATATTTCAATTTTAGGGGCTTCACGTCTAAATTTGTAAATAATTACCCAGACATCCTTACTAATGAAATACACTCTTAGCTGTGTGGAACGCCTTTTATTTTTGAATACATATAAACATTATTTAAATTGACGTTTTTATCGACTGCGGTTATTGGCGTGTTTGGAAGATGTTACCCTTAACCATTTTTAACTCAATTTATGAAATTAAATATGTACTTAATGTACTTTAGTTTGATGTTAGAGAAATCCTTATTTCATTAATTCAGTTAATATTGTCACTTCAATTATTTGGTTCCGTTAGAAATTATTATGATTTAACGAAATCATGAAATACAAAAAATTATAGGGGACCACCCTCCATGTTGAAATCATTTAGTTCAATATGCCTAGTTAGTAGTTATGATGGTTTAGCGATGTCTTCCGGAAACACTCGGCTGATTTTAGGTAGTAATTTTAGTGGTCCCTTTTATAATCGTAAGAAACGATTGGTGATTTTTAAATTAAGTTAGATTCCCACTAGGACGTTTCATAAAGAACGCGCAAATAGTTCTATGCGTTCCGCTCAACTTTTTGTCAAAAGATTGATTAAATTAGACATGTTTCGTAATATGTAGTGATTTAAAATTTCAAAAAGTAACAACTTCGCTTTCCAGTAAATTGACCTCAAGCCCTGTGTAGTGTGTCCTTTTATGTACGATTTTGAGCTACTAATTACAGCAACTTCCACAGCTCATTTTGGGGATCATCATTTCGACCCCAAAACAGGTATTCCGCATGCAATCATGGCAAGTGATTCGAACCGTTAAATATTGGAGGGTCCGTTACCTTGACAAAGAACGAAATACACAATATAGGCTTTAATGTACCACGAACATATGTATCTAACTGACTTTCACTAATCATTGTAACACGGATATAATCGCCGGGATAATACCTCCTTACTAACCGTGAGCACTTAATTGCATTGTAGGAAAGGTCACGGAAAACGTAAGATTTGTATAGCAATAGGATATCAAGAACAATTCTCACTGTCAATAGACCATGTAAATATTACGTTGTATGCAAAATTTTAATTATATGTGTAGCTATAGCGGGTAATCCAGCTTTTAGCGTTATTAGATCAAACCTTGGTCAATTACCTGTAATCCATTAATTCATGTCCGAAGTTAGTTAAACCAGTCAGGGATAAATATGTGTAATTAAAATTTTTTATGTACAGTATTCACGTATTTAAACTGCTCCGAATTTTACCTAAATGTATTAACTTAATTCCAAACATAGCTGTACGCGTGGTATCGCGCGATAGATGATACGAACCTAATTTGGTTTTATCTCGATTTTTGATTTTTAACCTGATGCGACTTTGTATTTTTACTTTATTTTATTATACTTGTTTATTTTCTAACTAATCTTTTTATTTCAGTAGCGTGGAATTAGGCTAGAGATATTTTAGTATTTCAGATAATTAGTAAGGTAAGTATATTATACAACATGTACCAGAGATTATTGGTAATAATTTTATTTAGTCATCAATGTCAGCATTGTAGCCCGAGATTACAAAATCCAGTGGTGTCGTTATACTCCGACAGACTTCATATTAAAGTATTGCCACTCGATTATATCTTCAAATTTAGTCTATGGGCATCCAAATTTTCCTTCTAGCAATGCTTACGCGATTTTTAGTCATCATTGCTTTGTCCTTAATTGCTTTCTTACACAAAGTACAGTTCTCCACCAAAGCTAGTAGCACCTGCATATACTACTAATTTTACTATTTACTTTAACTCTTTCATGGTTTTCCACGGAGATTTTTTAGTTCTAGAGAAATCCACCCCTCCTGCACTAAATATATATCTCCATAGTCACCCTTGTAACGAAATCTTTGTTATATTTTTCTTATTTAGTAATCCTTGAATTTAATTTAAAATTCTTGATTTGGTACCATTTATATTTTTTAAATTCAAGATTAAGTGTTTGTTATTATATTCAAATATATTTTACATTTAAATTTTATAATGTGAGTGTTGTTTTGATTTTGTGTCAGTAGATGGCGTATCGTTAGTAATTTGTGTAGGGTCGCTAAATTATATATGGTTTAATGAGTTAGATTTTGTTTTTCGATCTGGATTAAAATCTGTTTGTGGTCGCGTTTACCTTAAGATGTTTTCAAGTGCGGACATACTGATATAAAATGATATAAAATTTTAATAAAAAGGTATTTTAAAATCATTGTACGAGGCTCGTCCAGAAAGTAAAGAACATTTTACTACAACTAAGAAAAAACAAAAAATACCATCACAAAACTTTATTTACAACATCACAGCACCTTAATCTATTTTTCGATGTAATAGCCGTAGCTGTCAAGACACTTTTTGTACCGTGTAACCAGTTTTTCGATAGCGATGTTGTATTCTTCAGCCGTGATGTTACTGGTTCTATGAGGTCTTCGTCGTTGTCAAACTGTTTTCGCCTAAAAACTACTTCAGTTTCGGAAACAAATAGAAATCACTTTGTGCCAGGCGAGGGCTATAAGGAGGATCCCCGAAGATTTCCCACCTAAGTATTTGAAGTTCTTTCTGTGTTTGTACACTGGTGTGAGGTCGGGCATTGTCGTGGATCAAAACCATCTTTGGCGACAACATTCCGGGCCTTTTATTTTGAATGTCGCGCGTCAAAGGCGTTTCAGACTTTCAATGTAGGCCGCTGAGTTTATTGTTTCACCTCTTGGCATGTACTCCAGTGGATTAAACCCTTTCGGTCCCCAAAAACCGTTGCCATCAATTTTCTGGTTATTAAATTTGGTTTTTCTTCTGTAGGTCTTGAGGATGAGTTCAAGTGATGCAATTACATAGATTGACGCTTGGTTTCAACTCCTCTGACAATGCGGCCGAGAAATTCGTCACCGTCGTTCTCGTATTGAGTCAAAAATTCAAGGGCTGCTCCCATCCGTTTCGTTTTGTGGACATTCGTCAACACCCTAGGCACCCAATGAGCCCAAATTTTTTTGTAGCACAGGTGCTCTGTCACTATTTTATGTAGCAGAGATCGTAAAATTTGTAAAAGAGATTCGTGTAATACGTTCAAAGTGAAACGCCGGTTTTCCTGAAGTTTTTCTTCAACTTTCACTTTCAATTCGTCAGTAATAAGTGATGGCCTTTCACTCCGTTCTTAATCGTGCACAGTGGTTCTTCCTTCGTTAAACATTATGCACAGTTTCCTCACTGAAAACTCGTTTATTACATTTTCACCATAAACTTGCTTAATTTGCCTATAGATTTCAATAGGCCGAACATTTTGTGCATTCAGAAAGCGAATGACACTACTCACTTCACATTTGACGGGATTTTCTATTGACATAGCTATTTTGAATGATCATAAAGCACACAAGCGTATTCTCACTACAACAAAACTCGGCTCATACTGAGGCGGATACCTGAGCTGCCTAGCGCATACTTAATTGCGGTCATGGGAGATCGGCGTCGCGTGTGATGCGCAAACGTTCTTTACTTTCTGGACGATCCTCGTAAGTTATTAGTTGTGCTAACATGATTTTCCTCTACAATTTAAGTGTACTTCTGAGTTGATTATTGTAAAACATTCGTTGTATTTCCTTCTACCCAGTTTTTAGCTGGGGACGTCAAATTCAACTATATTCATAATACACAGTTACGCCTAACTATTTTTCCAATCATTCAATGATGCTAATGAAGTCCAGCATTTTGCATACCAGTAATTATAAGCAAATGTAATAGTGATTTTTTCCTATAATATTTTTTTTTTCAACAACGCTCATCTACAGTGTGCTATATTAATTAAATTATTTGAATGAACTTTACTTTTAAAAATTTAACTTTATTTATCAATGTTGGCTGTAACAAGCTATTTATCATTTGTAATTTAATCAGAGAAATATTTCACTGCCAATTGAATACTAATAAATTAGTATTTATTATTTTTTGCTTTTATAACTAACTTGGCATTCATAATATTTAAACGCATTTCATTGAATGTCAAAATTTAAATTTGTTGTATCCATATTTCAATTGTGTTGGTTTACAACTCATGCAAATATAGAATTAACTAATTCCGTTATTTTTCCCGCTAAATGGCTGTATTAAAACATTATCAGTAATTTTCATAAGTTTTGTGATTTCATTACTATAATTGTTATTGAAGAACTTATTATACAACTGTAAATGCGTGCAAGGTAGTTATTAAAATGTTTGCTTGCATTTTTCTGTAATTAACGATGTGTTAATTGACAAGAATTTGCGAAAACCTAGTAACTAGAAAAATTTAATTTCCAATATTTTATTTAAATCATTGTATTTCATTCTATCTTACTTGTAGCAATTTTATTTCGTACCTAATAAAACATTTAATTTTATGAAGATTCCTTTTATTTATTTCCCTCAGTTTAAAAATAAAAAATTTAGTTATCGCCATTTTTAGCAACCATCTTCGACATAAAATTTTTTGATCTGTTGGTTGAATTACATTTTTTGGCTTATTGTTAAACTAAAGTTCTTTCAAGTATTATTTAATACTCATAAATATAAATCAGTTTATAAATTTATGTTGACCTGTTTTGACCAAATGATTTTATATTTTGCAATTTCCATTAAATAGTCATCATTCTCAGTTAAACCTTTTATATCAAATTTACATTTAATTCGCAGTGGCCTCTGATTTACACATATATGACGTAAGTTCATAAATTTTCCGACAAACTTATGATTTTTCATTTGTGATAGAGTTAACGACTCCGAAAATTTACCCTTGAGTCTACTAGCTGAAATGAATGAAGTCTGATTTAATTCTGATTTAATTCTGATTTATTTTTCCTTTTACACGGTATACCCAATAGAAACAATCTCTTGATTGCCCAAGTTAAAATTTCAATAAGCGCTTTTTTATTGTTGTCTATACAATTAATAACACAACAGTGATACCCTTGACCGTTAGTCTCTTGTATATAACTCACCAAAACAATAGTTGATAAATATATCTAACGATTTATTTGTCTGTTGGTTATGTAACTGAGACTTCGGGATGGGGAAATTCCCTTGGCCGTCATGGCTTCAGATTCTTCTACCTTTGCTTCTTCTATATTACATATAGAGTCGTCGAATTCTATATATTCTAGGTCGTCATCATTTTCACTGTCTTCATTTTCTAAGTTTTTTTTTAATTCGTATTATGTTCATCTTTTTTCTCTGAGTATTTCGTTCCAACTTTTTTCCTTTCGTTCTTCTGCCGCGATTTGCAAGTTATTATTTAATATGTGTATTCTTGTCTTCCCTTTTTAACATCCTTTTATGTCTTTTCTGACCAGGTTCTTTTGAATGGAAAGGGTACCACTGATCGTGTTATGGTGTTTATTGGTAATAATTTATACGTTTAACGAAACAGAAATTTTCCTTTTGAGCTGTTGAATGCACAATATCAATCAATCCACCAGTAACCTGATGAGGAATTGATAGACCTTGACTTTCTAAGAATTTAGTGAAATACTCAGAAGTTTATGTTGTTGATAGATCTTTCACTGTATTCTATTTTTAATTTCCTCAATATACGAATACTATAGAGAAGTTGTTAGATTAGTTTTTCGTGCCGATTTCAATCAAGTTTTGGGGTCCCCTGAACACTTTTGTCAATTTTAGCATGATTACTGTCCGTCGTTTGGCTGCCTATTACGGATTTTGGTCCAGGATAATTCAAAAATAACTTAATGCCTGGCTATCAAGTTCGAAGAGTACAAACAAGAGTAGATTCCCATAACTTGAAAAGATTTCAGCAATGGTTGGTGAAAGCATTTAAATGTTGCGGAGAGTAGGTGAAAAATTTTCAAGATAAGATATAGTTTTAATTAGACTACGTGGTATAAGATATCCAAGCGTATATTGTTAGCGGCATTTATTTCTAGAGTGATTTTGCACTATGGTGAATTTTAAATAGAAATTGTTGATCGGTTAAGAGACAAGCTATACAGAGAACAGGTGAAGCAAAAACTTACTTAAGATATTTTTTCTGTAACCTATATGAAAAAGTTTGTTATTTTAATGCTATTAATGTGTTATTTCATCTTTGATGTTTATTGTAATTTTTATTTATATTAAGGGTGTGTTCGAATAACACAGCAATCTAATGTACATACATTATTGTAATTTTGTATGCAATTTAAAAAAAGTTTGTACCACCATTCTACCATATGACATATTTAAGAAATCTGCCCAAATTAATTACCTTACAGTCTGTTTGGGAAATCGATAGAGAACACCTGGAAATAGTTATTGTAATATTTTTAAGCAGCGGTATAAAAGTTAACCAGTTAAAATAACAAAAATTAAAAGAAATAAAATATTAAGGGAAAAGGTTAGCTAACAATCGATAATCCGCTCAAAGCTGAAGCGTCTCTATAGTTTTACTTGGACATGGGCGTGCGGTTTATTGAAAAACTGCACATAAAATTATTTACCTGAGCGTTCATTTGTACGTTTCCTTCTTCTATAAAATGAAATAATACATATAAAAATTGCACGCCAATGGAATTTATGCCCCAACGATGAGCAATACTCTCTTGATTTCCCAAATATAGTATAAGAACATTTTGAAAAGTACATTTGAAAACATAATTTTCAAAGTATTTGAGAGGCAATTAATGTAAGAATCTAATGAAGAAGTTTTATTAAAGATTTCATAAAGTACAGTGGTGCTACAAACTTGTTTTTTAAAAATTGTGTATGAAATTGCTAATAATTATAAATATTTAAAATAAATTATACCGGTTTTCCGTATTATTCAGACGGACCCTTAATATAAATAAAAATTACAGTAATATTAAATATAATTCTTTTGATAACAAACCGTTTACTATAACATTGTATATTAAAGAAGACATGTTTTACAAAATAATGAAAATAAATGCTCTCTTGTATAAGGGAATTAGGGAAACCCTAAAAGCAACAGAATGCTGATAACGGTCTTCTTTGGATAACATTTTTAACATTCTTGATGCCTATAATTTTAATTGTTATTACTTAAATATTTTATTTTTAAGCTATTAAGTACATTAAATTAAAGGAATATAAAGTATAATAATAATTTATTATAACATTTACATGCATTTGAATTATTGATTGTTCGACCACAGTTGTGACATCACGATTTCTACACTCCGGCCTGTATAAACGTTCGGCTTCGATTTAAGCCTAAACTGAACGTGTTTCATACTCTAGTAGGCATTTTTAACGTACCAAGCATCACATTAACAAGGGTCCTATGGAGTTACTTCCGTAATTGAGAACAAAAAATATTTAAAAATTTTTCCTGCGTTTAAGAATTACGGTTGGGGTCGAACCCGCTTCTATTAGATTCTGAGGCCAAAAGATAGAAAGAAAAATGAAAGGTCAACACACGTGTTTAAAAAAAAGAATAAAGGCTTGATGCATGTAAGAAAATATTCCTGCAACCTCTAGATTTTTGGAGAAAAAACAATACGGAAGAAGAAAACACAGAAGAAATTAATTAATCTTATACTGGGAGAATTGTCACACGGTACCCTAGAAAATTATTCATTTTTGAAGAACGAAGAAATGATATAGTTTACTGCTTCTTTAACCTCTTACCAAAACTGAAATCGTCCTATTGCAGACATCGGACTCAAACATTGTCTGAAACCAATTTGGCACTCAAATATGCATATATGTAATATTTGTTCGAAGAACTAGTACGTATTTAATGTTATCAGTTCTATCCTTTTTATTCCAAATGTTGCAAGAAATGCGCAAAACTTGCACACAAATGAATATCCATTATACCAGACCAAAATAACTAACGCAAGCAACGAAAATGCGAAAGATAAAGCTAATGCGACCAGCTCTCTTAGCTCCAAAATCGAACACTTCTACATTACATTATATACATATATACATATAAAAAAACCTTTGTTCACAATCTACAATACTTAATAAAATCATTTTCCTTAATTTGAAATTAAAGTGAGGGTTGTGTTGTTGGTATAGATGAGTTTGCGACCACTACATTTTATTTCACAGAGCAAAAAGCGGCGAATTTTCCAAAAAGTCAGATTGCTTTTTTTACCGATAAATGCTGTTGCCAAAACCGAAACACAACGCGTCTAATGCTCCCTACACAAGGTCATAGAGAAAAATATTATAATTGTCCAAAAATATTTGGAATGTGTGATGCAATGCATTCATTAAAAAAATAGAAAAAATAGCGTCCCAACTGATTACGTTGATTTGTGTTAACGATCAGAGTAGACCAAAGTTACTTAACCTCTATTAAGGTGGGAAAGAAAGTTGGAGAAGTAACAATTCAGGATATCTCTAGTATATAATGCAATCGCTCAGATTCTGCTAAATATAAACTGGTAAAGTTTACCATTTAGGATAATTAATACACTAAATAATACAGATTGTACCTAGACTGTACACTGAACGCCTAAGGATTCTAAGAGATAAATATGTCCAGTTATAACAAGTGAAAAGCACTTTAGATAAAACTACCATTTGTTTTATGATAACTTGCCACGTTAATCAAATCATTATTTCTGCTATGCTATTATAATATTTTTGTTGGATTCTTTAATATTCCCTTTTCAAAAATGCTTCTAATGGTCTTTGCATATTATATTTTTCAGCTTACAGGACTATGCAGTTTTTTTTTTGAATAAAATGTACAAATTTCTGAAATATTCTGAAAGAAAATCCATATAACTTCATTAAAAATTGTAAAGAGATCAAAATAGTCTAAAAATTGTACTATTTGAAATATAATTACATAAAATTAAATAAACATTTATTATTCCATACTGTAAAATTTCTATTTTTGTGATATGAAGTTTGCGAATTAGTGTAACAATCGCAAACGAATTATTCGAATTCCAATAAAATACTAACTTACAACAATTGAAACAAACATGAAAAACCTTCATGAAACATAAGATTAATGTGTTCAAAACAAGTAGCCCTTAAAATGGAACTTACCTTTGAATAAGATGAAAATTACGAAACCTCGTGAACGCCTCTTTCGAAGGTGTCCGTGATGTTAAATCGTTACATCACTTTATGCATTACTGTTCATTTATACACACTTTACAAAAAGGACATATAAGAATAAATTTCTATTTTACTTTGTACATGCGATAGTTCTGAAATATTTTACGTATGACAAAAATAAAATGACAAAAGGAGACACGAAGAAATGATTTTCTTATGAAGTTGCAAAAAAAATTTTGAAAATTTAAATTGATACAATAAATCAAGGGATAGTAAACGTAAAGCTTTTAATTCAGTTCATAGCATAGTACAGCAGTATACTAACCTACAAAATATTTTACCATGCTTGCTTACTTTAAAATTAAGGCGGTTATTACACTAACTTTAAAATATATAAATCATTTTCCATTAATTATCTCAAAAAAATTCGATCCAATGTTGTTGAGAACCACATTCTGCGTACTATAGCTAGACTTGTGTACATGGGTGATAGTTGGAACTTGATATAATGTAAAATCATGTTAATACATCTTCCTTTTAAATATATTTAATAAAATGTATACATGAATTGTTCGATAACATTGTACAACAAGGCAGCGATTGCTGTCATTGACACCATCAGTTACAATTATGATTCGCACCAACATGCCTAAGATTTACAGAAACGTTAAGTTATTTCAAATAAATTAAATATTAAACATTAGCAATGCGCATAAAAAATGTACATAATTATTTTAGGATACCAAAGTTAGGTAACATTTAGGGAAAACGATATCAGCAAATTTACTAAATCCTAGAAAAAACGCATTTAAAAGAAGGGCATCACTATAATGAGGAATTTATTTAAATGAAAGTTTTAGAAATTTTCCAGTATGATGTAATAATAAAATATGCAAGTATCATTTAAATACTTAATATTTTTAAACTACGAAATATCACGTACTTTTCTAGTTCTTGAGATTTAAAATGATTGGATAAATTCAAAACCTCGAGAAAAATGATTGATCGGCCGAAATAGGGTAAATATTTTATAAAAGCCTTGTACACCAGAAGAACGACGTGCTTTCGTGTTATGATTCATCCCTCAAATTTCTTCTGAACGTATTAGCAAACGTAAAGAATAAAAATTAATAAACAATTTCAGGGCGCCAATAGTCAGGTACTTAATTACAAGACCCGATACAAATTATGACGTAAACAAAGCTGTTTAAGCAAAGTCTGGTCGCATTGGAGGCTATTCTCTTTGATTATTATATCAAAGGCAGAGCCAGTTTAAAGGAGCAAACAAAGAAAATTAATTCAATCCCGAAGACGAGGTACAAAACAGCATTCCCTAAGGGGTGAATTATATCAATTACCATCTGTTACCAGAGACATAACAAAGGTCAGTTAAGAAACCGATATTGGAAGGTACATACCAATCATTAACAATTACATTCGTGGGTGATTACGTGGAGTAAATTCAAGACGGTTATTTCAGTTTCATTTTCTTATTCAAAGATTTTAATTTTAATTTACATAGTACAACGAAAATGATTGAACCAGTCCTTATTGCAATCTTTTGTAATTTTAATACTCAGATAGAAATATTTAAAAATGCATATAATTTCATAATGAACACTTGTTTAATTTAAAAGGACATAACCTAAGAAATTTTATAAGCTGCATTGCGTAATTCTAATAATTTTTATGTGTTATTGATAATTACGTGCATTTTGAATTTAATAATTTTTATTCATATTTCATTTTATAGTTTATACATTTAATTTAAACTTTTTTATTATATTTATTATTTTGTGAATTTTTTATGTTTGACCGTTATTATTGAATCGATAAATTGTTATGTTTAATACTATCGTACCTGTTCATAACAAAGAGCTTGGGGTAAAATAGCCCGAGAATTCGAGGATTCTAAGAGTACGCACTCTACAAATTTCTAAATAAATATTTACAGCCATGAAGCGGACATCTATTTTCTAAAGCATTTAAAACTATGGCTTTTCACAGTAATATCTAATACGTGCTATTACCGGCACGGTAGATTTCTTTGTAATACTAGTATAGCTCCGTGTATATCATGTAGTGTGTAAGTTTTATGCTATAATAAATAAGGTTTTTCGCAGTAAGCATTAATAGTTTACAAAGATATTTAAAGATAGGAGTGAAAAGTGTCCTAAAACTCATAGTTTCTCAAGAGCACGCAATTTTTTTCCTCTAAGAATTCGCAATGCATAATACTCTTAGGAAGGCACTTGAAAATAGACTGGTATTTTAAACTAAATAAGATATTATATCAGTACCAATCTAAATTTGCCTTTTCTTAATAACTAGTACACAAATTTCAATAAAGGTATATTTTTTATTGTGAACAAATTTGAATAAAAATATATTTTCTTGTTTTTCGCGTTATGAGCGCGATAAAAGAAAATCAGAAAGAAAATTAAAATTTATAGAAAAACTGCTGCAGCAAATCCGAAATGACATTGCAAATAATAAAAAATCTAAAAGGCGGTTATCTAGGCAACTTCAAATACTCGAATCCAGGATTCGAAAACGTTTAGAAAGCCGTAATATAACAATAACGTTGTGAATATTTAAGCCCGTTTTTTATAAACAATGGAAAACGAGGTGACAAGTTACAAACGCGAAAGGGATAAACTATTTTATACTTTAACAAAAAATTAACTAAGATATATTTCTTCCAAGTACGCCGGGTCAAATGATGTATACCATCTTTTCGATAAGGACAAGGAAATGGAAGGCAATACATGGATTCGTTCTTTTTGTGCAAGGCATACTCTAACGCTACGTCAACTAGAAAGGTGTTTGTTGGGGCGAATCATGGGCTTCAGCAAATCCCAGGTTTCAAGATTTTTTCCAACCTAAAAGATTGTTTGAAAAATACAATTAAGCACAGTTTCAAGTAAACAACGGAAAGTCGTGTCAGTCACAGTAAAAAGTTGGTGGGAAAAATAGTAAGTGCTGAACAGGGAAAGTTAGTGACTGTCGTTTGCTATATAGGCGCAAGCGGAGGACTAATTTTTGCCGAAAAAGGATACGTGAAGATCTTTATAAAGATGCTCCCTGTGGTAGTGGTTCCCATTCATTAGCACTGAATTATTTTTTGATCGTATTAACATTTAAAAGTATAGTCAAACCTACCAAAAAGATCCAGTACTATTAGTGCTTGATAACCATGGCTTACGCCAGTCTTTGAATATTATAAAGTAAAACCAAGAAAAGTACATTGGTATTTGTCAATTCCACCATATTTCAATCAGAAACTGCAACTACTAGACGTATTGTTTTTTTCTCCTCGTAAAACTGTCTATAGTGAAGTCTGTGACAGTTGGATGGTTAATCATACACTAAAACTTATTATTCACTCTGCAATTGCAGGAGTATTCTGTAAATCAAAGGGTAGCATGTATTGACAATGTCGTAAAGGTATTTTCCTCGACAAGCATTTGTACTTACAATGGTAACATATTCAGTGGAGACGATTTCGCACCTTCCGAAATGTGATTGACCTAGATCTCCGTATAAACCATCAGAAATTAAAATTTGAGATTCTCAAACTGATAACGAAATTGAAAACCAAAAAGATATCAAAGAACCCTTGTTAGAAAAAATAATCAACAATAATGGCGAAGTATTATAAACTAAGTAAAAGTCGTAGTACCATTCAAGATGTTGGTAAATTTAGATCAAGTAGACATTTTGGACCATCAATTACAATATATAATTGTGATGCGAGATAAAATAGGACAAGTCAGAAAAGAGCTACCTGTACCTGAGCCTAGCGCAAATATTTTACCCTGCGAAATTAAACCTTTACCTAAATTAGTGAATTTGTCAACTACTCGAAAACGGAAGTCCCAAAAATCTTAAATCCAACCAGTACGCCATTTACAGAAAGTTTAAAAGAAACAGGAAGAGGTAGAAAAAAAGCCTGTTAAAAGAAAAATTATTCAATATGAAGAATATGAAGCAGGATCTTATACTATCAAAACTAAAGAACCGAAAAAAGCGAACAATAAAAAGCTTCCTCGGCATTAGAAATTACCCACAATAATGAGAATGCATGTCCATCATGCGGTAAAACGTGTGAATATCCACCCGTAGAGGACTGGATTCAGTGTAATTAATAATTAAAATTCGTTTTTTTCTTTGCAGTGTAATCATTTTGATCTAGTTGTTGGATATAGTATGGAATATAATGGTAGTGCATTTTTAGAAACTAGTTCAAGAATATCTTAACCTTTCTTTGAATTTTGTATGCGCACCCTTAAGGCAAGTATTACGCACTCTTGTGTCGTGATGTTTCCAAGAGTGCGCAATTGTCGTTTTTTAAAAATGGTACTTTTTCTAATTTTATATTACAGCAAATATTTCGTGGCGTTTTTTGTAAAATAAACAAAATTTATGTTATCCCCATATAATTTTTAGTTTTTGTCGCAAAACCTTCCTACGAGGGCGGTCTGATAATTAGTCGGTGTCTAAGAGTAGGCGCCACTGATCACTGAATGTATATCATTTCTGTCAAACACAATCTATTAGTAGGCTGTATGTACATTTTTAGCGCTTTATGTCATTTAGTTTATGTTTGACAGTTATACAAAGCGAATAGCTTGTGATTGTATTAAAATAATGGATAAAAACAAATTTCGTGCATTGATTAATCAATATTTTTTTCGTGGAAAAACCGCGAAAGAAACAAAGGAAAAACTTGATAAATATTGTCGTTCGTCTACTCCAGCGAATTCAACTGTGATTTATTGGTTTTCAGAATTTAAACGGGGTAGTACAAGCATAATTGATGAACATCGTTCAGGTTGACCAATCGGAGTGACCACCAAAGATATGATCGATAAAATCCATGATATAGTTTTGGAAGATCTACGAATGAAAGTGCGTGAGATAGCTGATATCGTAAAGATCTTAAAAGAATGTGTGCGTAACATTTTGCATGAACATTTACATATGAAAAAGCTCTCAGCAGGATGGGTGCCGCGTTTGTTGACAATCGAACAAAATCGCAATCGTGTAACCATTTCAACGCAATGTTTGGCGATGTTTCAACGTAATACAGATGAATTTTTACGTAGATTCATAGCTGTAGAAGAAACATTGATCCACCACTATACACCTGAAATAAAACAACAATCAAAACAATGGGTGGAAGCTGGTTCAAATGCACCGAAGAAAGCAAAAGTGGTTGCATCAGCTGGAAAGGCTTTGGTAACTGTTTTTTTGGGATGCACAAGGTGTAATACTCATCGATTATCTTAAAACGCAAAAAACAATCACAGGAGATTATTATATGGCACCGATGGACCGATTTCACGTTGAAATAAATAAAAACGTCCACATTTGGCAAAAAAGAAAGTACTTTTACATCATGACAACGCGCCAGCTCACACAACATGGAAAACTCAACAGAAATTGAATGAAATACATTACGAATTGCTTCCGCATCCACCATATTCTCCTGATCTGTGACTACTTCCTGTTTCCAAACCTGAAAAAATGTCTTGACGGAAGGAGGTTCAAATCAAATGAGGAAATTGAATGGGAAACTGATGCTTATTTTCAAGGACATGATAAATCGTACTACAAGGATGGGCTAATGAAATTAGAAAAAGGTTGGACTAAGTGTATCGAGCTAAAATGATACTATCTCGAGAAATAAAATGAAATTTTGAAGAAAAAGTTGTATTCTCATGTTCAAACCGGCCATTTATCAGACCGCCCTCGTAGTTATAAATAAAAATCCACTGACTCTTCCGGAACTTTACCCTATTTAACAAATAGTAACATTTTAACTAAAAGAAAGGATAAGGAATATTATTTGTTGGGCCAGATCTATAACAAAGTACCATAAGGTACCAAATTAGATGTACGATTGTCACTAAAATTAAACTAAAGGTACATAAACAGCGTATACTCCGTAAAATAAAATTATTTCTATTACTTAATCAGCTGAGGGTAATGACTACGGAATGACATGTCATGCCAAACTATAAAATTAGAACTAAAATTGTAATTCTTAATGTTTTAAAAAGTATACGTTTTACATGTCATGCTAAATTAACACATATTTTTGAAGCACCTTGTATAAATCGTGCATAACGCCAAGTTAACAAGGCAGATTGCATAGCAACAAAATTGAGACATTTCAATAATTAAAGTAAATGGAAGTTCATTGGATATTTTGGTATCAAACTCAATTGATTAATGTACTTCAGGTTAATTTAATTATCTAAATGAAGATCTCTTCTCATAATGCAAAGACGCTACTCAATATATTGCTATTATTTGTAGCATTAGTTAGTTTATTAAGTAATTAAACTTTTTATATCTTATGCATTAACTTTTTTATATTAATTCTTGTTCGTCGTAATTTATGTTCAACATTTTTTGTAAGGCACAATATTTTAATTTTTAATATATATTACAACGTTTAAGATGTCCAGTTATAAATTATAATTCTATACAAAATATCTTTAAATCTAATACAGAAAACTACGTTTTAAGTTAAACCATTTAGAATGTTTAATATTCCGTGGAAAATTTTACAACAATACGTACATTCCGAGCATTTAAATTTACTACAGAAGTTTTCAAAGGGCAGCTACGAAATCAAAATATTACCTTTACTATCAGTTTTTACCTGAAAATAAAGCATCTGCAAGGAATAATAATTAATGAACTCATTTTTAGGAAAACGTACAGGCTGGCCCAATCTAAACAATTTTAAAGCGTTAAAAAATATATTATAAAAAAATTATCATTCTAAGGTCATCTATGATTTAGTAATATAGGAATATGGCTACCTTTATTTACCTTTTGATTAGATAATAAATGTAAAGCGGCTTGGAAGGTAGTGCGTATAATACGCCTAGATTTTAATATCTATTGTTTAAAGATAGAACTAATTTAAATTTTTGTTACTACATGTGTGGGTAGTTACATTCACATTTTAAGAAAACTGTTAGCTACGATGATCTTTCTTATGTATTAGAAAATTGGGCGATGTGATCTTAAAAATTGATTAATGAAGTATTTTATCGGAATTTAATTAATTTTAATAAATTCTAATATGAAATTTAATATCTCATTAGTAAAAATCACGTAGGTCATTTCTATACGTTTGAAAATTTATGAGCAAGGCTGAGATTTATAACGAGATAACTGGTATTGACAAGTACATAATTTATATGCTCTTTTTATAGTTGCTACATGTAAGCACACCTTTACACGTTTTGTCAAAATTCGAAAGTAACTACATATTTTTTGCATTTGTTGTAAATATTAATAAAACATGTGTTCCGTTTTAATTTGTTATTAGAAAACTTAAAGTAAATATATCAAGTTGCCTTTTAACGTAACGTGTCCTTACTTTTAAATATACATAAAAGAGATTAGGAGTTATGTAAACGTTCGAAAATGTAAATTACCTAACAATACAATGGTACTTTATAAAACATATTTACAAATACCGGGGGGTTCAAAGTGCCGACAATAAAAATACAGATGTCATCTTCAAAAATATCCCCTTCACTTCAAGAAGTTCAGAATAACCTATCCACAAGATGAGTGTTTGGGGACCACAAAACATATGTCCATATTTAATAAACATTCTTCAAACATCTCTAAAATATTGAATCAAACAATCCGAGCGTTCCCTTTCATATAACAGTAGCGTCACTTACGTTTTTTATACGCATTTTATACAAATTGATGATAATATAATTGTAATAATATATTTCTATAATTTTATCCATACAATTTGCAATTAAAAATAATTTTATCGGTAAATTTCACGACACTTTATTAAAACCCAATTGAGTTATCAGGACAATATAATTAAATTACAATATTAGCTCAAAGGAGATATTAAAGCAAATAGACAACTAAAAGTAATTAAATTACATTTATCATTAGTTATATGCCTTTAAACATTAGGTATTCATTGACCGTATGTCTCTCAAGGCAACAAAAAGTAGACTTCTCTTCAATTCAATTCTGATAAAGTAGTTGATAAAAACTCGTGAAGTACATCGAGTAGCTAGCTATAGAAGGTCAGTCAAAAAGTTCTCGAAATTTCTCTGCAGACGGCGAATGAGTTAAAACGTGAGTGTTGGTCATACGTCGCGATGTCGCAGTTTGAACAATGTGCCAAATTCTTGTTCATATATATATATATATATATATATATATATATATATATATATATGTATGTATGTATGTTGGGAAAATCTACTTCAGTG
>JAHWXV010583149.1:0-13600 GCA_024586415.1 Phrixothrix hirtus | reverse complement strand
AATATGAAAATGTAAATGTCTGTATGAATTAAGCAAAGATACATCATTTTGTTTCCATAGGTCTCTTAATTAGAAAACTTTTTATACACACGTTATATAAATATATTAATATTTTAAAGCATCTCATATATAATAGCTAGAACGTGTCAGGAACTGTTGCTTGTCATTTTTGAAATTGAAAGTGCCAAAATTGCAAAGTATGCGCATTTATATGATTTCTATAGAAAAGTATTCGTTAGTTAGTGGGTTTAAAGCTTGTACAATATCTTCACATTGTAAGACTGGGAAACTGATAATTTTAATAGAAACAAAATATTTAGTAAATTACGAGTTTAAAAATATTAAAAGCTCCTTTAAAACGAAATGAAATATCTGACAATCAAATTGTTAGCGAACTCTTTGAAATTTTTAGTTTCAGATGTAATAATGAAAATGTATAGATCTAAAATTAATTTTAACATTTCTATCATATAATTTCAGAATTTTTTAACATTAGAAATGCGGCATAAATTTAACAGGTTCTAATGAATGGGTTATAGATCTCTAATTCAATTATTATTATACTTCCTTAGTTGTAATACTGAAAACTGGCAGCCATTTAAATGGTTTATTTACGTGACACAGTGAACCGGTAATTACAAATATAATTTCTAAACCCTAACGTGACACATTTTGAAGTTTAAAGAATAATTAAGTTTCATTGCATGACAAGAAATAATTATACTAAATTCAAGATTTTGATTTTTGCAAGTGCGGCCTTGGCAGAAACCTTCCTAATTAGATATTAATTATACTGTAAAAAACTAATACGTTTAGATTTTTGATACAGATTGGTTTCTAATTTTGTTCTTAAAAATAAACACTCTCAAAGAAATAGTACCTAAATGAACTTGGCCTTCATTTTGTGTATGTAGTGTTTGTATATCCTCTTTTACATGTGTTTAGTTTACTATAATGCAACAGCATACCTACGGATATATCTAAAATATTTTGAGAAAATTTATAATGTAAATCTGTACATGACCACAAATTCTATTTACAAACGATCTTCACCATATATGAAAAAATTTTCAACCAGAACTGAATTTATAAAAATTTTATCAAATAGACTTGATAAGCGTTTTCAGTATTTACAAGTATTGCTTTTTAAATGTATTACAAATACTAAAATGTCATATCACTAAATACTAACCAGGCTTGTTACCTAGATTTCTAAATGACTAGTAAATAAATTCTACATTACTCGTGACTCACTTTTCAACCAGGAAATTGTTATACTAAATTTACATGCAGGATATTTATATCTACAGGGTGTTTTAGATGATAAGACATTCTTTTTCGGGATGAAATCAGGCCATATAGACACCTCCAATAATAGTAAGATTAAAAGCAATACGAATACTAAAAATTTCTTTTTTTTAATAATGACGAGTCGACTATGCACATTCTTTCAAATATAATCGAGTAAGTGTTTCTTACTAAATAAACATCTCCGTAGCAGAGCAGAATTATAAGAGTTTATTTTAACTTTCGAAGCAGACGCTAAAAAACCAGACTGTAAAATGATACACTTCTTTAAATACCAGTGAGCGATATCTTGATAAATGAAATTATGCCAATTTACGTCAGTTACTAGATGCGTTTCGTTGCCTAACCAGTTTTAATAACAAAAACTAAATCACAAATTGTGTCCATCTACACTGTGTAACACTTCCAGTGAAATATGTTAATCTGAAAAAGCAAGGAAAATCGAATTTTCTACAAATATGTGCGTCTTACGTTTCCGAGAAATTACCAGTAGATTAAATTGATAAGACAATTTAAAAGACAATAAGAAGTGAACCGGGCGTGAGTGACCGCGAAATAATTTCAAATAAATGTTGTTCATTAAACCGCATGTATATAAAATGTAATTAAGTAAAACTTAAAGATAACGAAATATTGCGCAATAAACAAAGTATCAAGTAACCATTCAAATGTGAATAAAAATTGTTACCGAAATAAATAACAAACGTAAAGCAATTTTAAAACCGAATATAATTAACTAGAGAATATTAATTGAAATTGCGCAATATTACGTTATAAATAAATTACTAATCAAAGCATTTAAAGATACGCTTATCATTAAGTGTAGGACCTAATAACAATTATCAAAAACGTTCGAAGAACAGAGAGCGAAGTAACAAATTTCTGTATAAAAGAACGAAGCTTTCAGGTGAAAGAGGACAGTTCTTGTCATCCGGTACTCGAGCTGACACCGCGTGTACTTTTAACTCCGTGCTAGAACTACGACCGCTTCATTCGGTAGATACGAAATAGGCGTACCTCTGCCGAGATATTTTTATCGAATTAAAAAGCAATTTGTTAATTGCAAAGAACGCAAACCGTCCGCTTCAATTTGTTTAGATTATAATTTCAAAACGCCATCGCAGAATTTAAATCTGCGAAATACTTCAGCCATCCGAAAGGGTGAAACCCCCTTTGAATTACCTGATCCCGTCTAGCTTGTTGTCGAGAGCGTACGTGTTGCTTTTTACAAGGAAACTGCCGACAATAAAGCATAACTAGGACGCTGGGGCGCTGTGTTGTCTCTGTAGCCACCGTCGAAGCGTCACTAGGGCCCGTGCAAACGCCGTCATCCAACATCTCTGGGTTGTCTGTGTAGCGAGAGCCTGTTTGACGCGATCAAGCCCGTAATATCTTCATCTACCGTGTGGCATCGGTCACGAATAGACGAAGGGACCACTGCCTGAACCGCCTAAGTCATTTTATGAAAGTAACACGTGCGCAAGCGACGTGACCCCCTTCTCACCTGGAAAGATACTGAACTTGTTTAATAGAACTCCACAAGTAACAGGCGAACAAAATTATACCGGACGGACACGCTTCTTTGCAAGGGACAGAAAGCGACGCTCCGCGCCTAACAAAATTAAATTAATACCGCGAACGCCTTCTTTTACTTTGAAAGCTTTCGATCCTAATGTAGCACAATTGTTTTTATTTATAATTGTTAATTATCCGTTCTTGTAAATATATACAAAATATCCGAAACTATTAATTTGAGTTATTATTTCCGTTATTATAGATAAAATTACTTTTGAAGGTTTTATCCATCTTGTTATTTCCGCCGAGCTTAATTATTAAATATACGATTGTGAAAAGATTGTTTGAGATAAAATGTCGCGACTACTTTCGATAACCAACTACGAACCGTTACAAAAGAGGATTCCAGCGACAACTGATACCTTCTACCAGACCGAACTGAACCAGTCCACTTCGATGAGTAACCGCGGCAGCGAAAATATAAATTATTTTTCCTAATTGCGTAACCCAAAGACCAAGCTTTGAACCGTCACAACTGTGTTTAACTGATTGGTGCTTTATGTTAATAAAATTATGTACAGGTCTATAATAATGAAGTACTTACAAAGGTATGATTCAATTAATATGGATTTAATAACTGTAAAACGTGATTTATAATTTTTAATCATTTATAGTTTCGAAGACAATTTCACAAAATGATACTAACGGAATTTGTAATAATGTAGCTGAAATTTTTAAGATAATCTATTTGGCCATTTCGATAATTAATTATGTATCCGAAGAAAATGTTAAGAAAAATTGCTTTGAAAGTTTTAAAACGAAAGGTAATTAATCACTTTAAGTCTGATCAATAAGATTGTTTTAAATATATTAACTATTAAAATATGCTTCTAGTATCGCCTTTTTTAGAAAATTGCTTTTAAAACAGCGTATAAAACAATGTTTGATTATTCTAATTCGAATTGGGTAAATTATTGTGCCATTCCTCTGAATACTGTAATAAAACCAACTAGAAAAGTCTAAAACGTGTTAAAGTGTTTAAAGTATTTTTATGTTAGTGTAGGATGATGTCCGCAATTTCAGAAATGAAAATCTATTTTTAGGTGTAAAATTTAAAAATGTCAATAAATAATTGTCTTTATACTTAAACACATTGTTTTGGAACTATGCATGACGAAACTCTCTTTTTATTATCAGTTATTAATAAACAACTTTTTCAAAATTGTTAAAAGAATTGTATACATTATTTCTAAATCATTTCAATTGTGTGACAGGGCAATCCCCTTATCCTGTTAATTATTGCAGTAAAAAAATCGCAATATGTCTGCTACAGCAGTAAAAGTGTTTGTTACTGTAAATTGATACCGTTCAGTAAATCAGTTATAATTTTACGAATAATTTAACAGTTTTAGTCTGAATGCAACCATAGCCGGCTTGTTGTACATAATTAATAAAAAAGGACGTTTTTGTATTCGTATTGCTCTTAGTTTTACGTTTATTGGAGTGTCTTTAGGGTTTACTTACAACCCATAAAAGGAATGTCATATTATCTGACACACTCTGTATATCTAGATGGATATCCGTATTATAAAATATAAAATTCTAATTAAGAAAAATAAATCTTCTATTTAAATTTTTGTTTAATTTTGGTTTAGTAACAAGACTCTAATGTTTAAATTTGGAATTATAAGCCAGATAGAAATTGTTTGTGATTAATAGTCAAAATACCTAAAATAAAAAGAAATTCCACAGCAGATACTTCGTCAATTTATTTATTGGTTTTGATCCAAAATAGTTTTTTAATTGTTAAAATTAAATAGCATAAAATTGTTGATTGTTGAATACAAATTTGAAACTTACAATCGTTTAGAACTACAAAAACCTTCTTCAGAGTGTATGTTTTAATATTCTTAGCAAGATGATTCCTTAATACTATTTTTCGGGAGTCTAAAATATAAAGACTAAGCTAACAAGGTAAAGACAATCATATATTTATATTAATTTTTGGGAACGTTCTCGTTTCGGAGGCATCGCCATTTTGTATACCCATGTGGCAAATAAATTCAATATGATTTATATTGAAGCTTACGTTCTGGACCACTTGAAAATATCGTTTTATAGATAAAGAGGATATATTAATTAGTTTGTACGAAGTATAAGCGAAGGGAGACATTTAGTTAAAAACTAACTAGATTTTTATGAGGAGGTTGCGTTCTATTACTGCCCATATTTAAGCGCTTAATGTTAAGATAAATTAAGCCAACAAGAATATTTGGATTAAATCACATTCTGGGTAAATTAGTGTATACCTAAAATACTTAATTATTACTTATACTAAGTATTCTTGTTAAACATTGGTTAGTAAAAAATAGTTGTTAAACATTTTTACGAAAACAAACTTTCTGCTAACTGTATTACAATATTCAAAAAGTTAATACCATTTTATTTGTTGTAATAACCTTGATTTTTATTTTAGCAAAATATTATAAGTTGTGCTGAAGTTATCGATGTCGTTTCTAAAATTAATGCCATTTTGGGCAATTATGATATGACACTTCTCTAAAACTAATCTTTTGTTATAGTTATTCTCAAATTATAAAGTTCTACATTTATCAAAATTAAAGATATGGGTAGTCAGGTTTCGCTGGCGTCCCGCGCGAGTATTAAATTTACCGCCAATACGTTTACGGTAAGTGCGTGGTTGTTAAGACTACGAGGACAGATAGACTCTGTTGGAACAAAAAAACAAGATACGGTTTTTTTCGGTGGTGAATAAATTAAGAAAATAAAGTGACAGTTATAAGCTATTTCACTCTTGTGGATTACGAATGTGAATAATTTGTAATTGCTCGTCGTGATACCACAGCGATGTGGCATTAAAACACGCGTAGGTCGTACGTTATAGAAATCGGTCGTGTATTAGTAACTTTTGCAGTTAGTTTCCGGGGTGAGTGCGAGAATTCCGCAGGAGTAGGTGTGGCGGAATCCCGGTCCCTGAGAAGCCAAGTACTGGATTTCGGGGGAACTACCTGCCCTTTTCTACCCCGTTCTCCGCTTCATAGTACGTGTGAGTCTATGTGCGAAATCAGAAACGTATAAGATTCACAGCCGACGATTATGGTGCTTTTGTGCAAGCGATTAGCCTGTGATATGTCTACCAAAACAAAGGTACTTATTGTTACATTCTTTGCTTCAATATTGGTTGCCTGTAAGGGCATATTCAGTATGTTAACGTGCAATGGCGGGAATCCGGTGCAATTCATAGTCCCGGCTGCCAAATTTTGCAGAGCCCAGATTAAATCATTCGCGTTTTGATGGGAACTTGTCAAAACATAATTCCTGTCCAATCTATTGATGCATACCTTTATTTACTGTGAATATAATATTTAGATAGTAAGTTCATTTTATAGTAGTTTGGTTAGTCTTCCCCATAACTCTTGAATTAGGCCGCAAAAGCTGGAGAAGTTTAATTATAACTGTGTGTCCTTTTGTTCTTTTTGTGTATGCTGAATTAGTCATTTCCTTATGTATAGATAAATAGCTATTCCCCGATTGGACTTTCATTTTAAACTTAGAATAAGGTAACTGTGATTATTTTGTATTTCAGGGGATATGTGTTTGTCAAGGTGCCACTCTCCCTTCTAGCCAAGGTCTTAATTCATACTGATATTTGGGTTCTAGATAAGAGAAAGGTCAGGGGCAACGCATTTATAGGCCCCGGAACCGTTTTTCCTGTTCCGAAGGACAGTTCAATTCATTATACGACCAATAAGCACAGTGGAGCCCCTCCCCCACAACCATGAAACATTTTTTTGTACGTAATTTCAGATTTTTAGAGCGCGGACATAACGCCAGCCGAGTTTGCGACAGTAGTTTCTTTTGAGTATTTAGTGAGATCGGTAGATATTGTTTGGCTTAATTTATGGGCATTTTGTTACATCTGAAATGTTTGTCGATATTCTGTTCTTTAATTATGGCTTAGTTTGCCCTATATATGAAGTATTACAGTTTTCTCAATTTATTGTGTATATAAGGTGAGATAGCCTTTCCTTTGGTGTAATAGCTTTGGTTTTAGTAAATATAAAGGATATAATATTATTAATTCTTTCTGTAACTATAAAGTTATGTGGTTTAGGAATAAAAGTAATTTTATTTATTTAACTACGTCAGTTATCTGTATTTGACTTGTACTATTGATATAATTTGAGGAATTGATTGAATTAATATAATTTAGTCCTTTATTTACATATGTGTTGATAAAGTTAATTGAATAATTATTATTTTACAAAACTGTTCTTAGTTTTTTAATATTTCCACTTTGAAAAATTATATGTAAGACTATTAGATTCATTTAATATCTTTTATAACAATTGGAAAAGTAATTTGTATAACGCCCCGACTATACAGATTTTGTATACGAAGTAATTATTATAATATCTAGAAAACTTAAGCTTATTAGCTTTTTCAACTTTTATTGTAAATTGTAATTTATTATTGTAACTATTTACTTTGTTTATTAAATGTATAATTTATTTTGTTTATTGAGATTATGGAGAATAATCATCTGAACACCTTATAAAAATAGGAATCTAAATAGTTCATAATTTGTTCTTCTAGATCTTTTAGAATTAGGTTTGCTATGAGACATGATAGAGAGCTAGCTATTACTGTGCCTTCAAGAAGAAATTGTTATTGTGTTAAAAGGAAGCAGTATCAACACATGTTTATTTATTTATTAAAGTCAATTAGAACGCGATCTAATCACAATTCAACTGATTTCCTTGATTTACAAAGCTATTTACATTATTGTTGCTGAAATATGCTATGTAGATACCTTATACTTGATTTTTACATTACTAGTTAACAACGCCCAATTTCTCATTATATTATTTATTATTAAACTAAAATAACTTCAACTATATTAACCTATACAATAAGATTTTTTTTGAAAACAAGCATTCAATTTCTAATCAATACTAGATTAAACTATTTATGTGGTTATTATGTGTTAGAATAAACCCTAGTAGCACAAATATCGGAACCATATAGAAACGATATATAACTGACATCGTTCGTCGAAGTAAAAACCTATGTTGATAATCTATGTGGTTTCAATATCGAAATTTTATTGTCTAAATAGGACTGTTTAGGTAACATGGTTTTTGTGTTGAACCTAAGTGGTATATTAACACTTGTTTTAGTATCGAAATTACTATACAGTCTAAAACCGTCTAATATCGGGTATTATGCCCGAAAACGTCAATAACCGCTTGCACACGCCTTGGAAGGGAAACGAACAAATTTTGAATATAAACTTGAGGAATACGTTCATAAGCTCAGCAACATTTTCTAGCTAACCTGGTCGACTTCTAACACTACGCTGAAGTTCATCCCAAAGGTTCTAGATGATATTCAGATCAGAGCTGATTCCTTCTTGCTCTAAGTAATTCGTCACGTTTTTTGAAGTATGCGGCCGTGAATTATCATGCATAAAGACGAAGTTATCCCCTATAAATGGACCAAATGGAATAACTGCCTCTGCCAAAACATCCTCTATATACCGGTGAGCATTCAGGGGCCAATTCATGAAGATAAGTTCAGTTCGAACTTCAAATGAAATTCCAGCCCAAACCATAACACCACCACCGCCAAACTTTCTTCTCTGGGACATACAAGCTTGGGCATATCTTTCATTTCTCCGTCTCCAAACCCTCTCTCGGCCGCCGCCAAACCTCAAACAGAATCGCGATTCATCAGTAAAGAGAATTCGTCTCCAATCGTTTACATCCCAGTATTGATGTCGAGCAAAAATTAATCGATTCCTGTTGTGTCTGGGTTGTAATTTGGCAACAACCTCCGGCCTTCTTGCAATTATTCCAGTTCCATTGAGGCATCTTCTCGCCGTTCGCTCACTTACATCTACATTTCGAACCTCCTGCAGGCGGTTTCTTGCAGAAATTGCATTGGAATGGCGATTTCTCATAAGTTCCATCAAAATAAAACGATCATCTCTTTATGAGGTAACCCTTCTACGTCTAGAACCCGACCGACCTGAATATGTACCAGTCTCCAAAAAGCGACGGAAATCTCTCCGTACTGTAGTATTCAGTATACCTAAAGTTTCGGATATATAAACTTGACTTCTTCCGTCTTGCACTAACGCAATAATTTCATCAACGTGTACATACCTTAATGAGAAAAAAACTTTTCACGTAGATTTAGTCGAAATCCACGTTTGGAAAGCAAAATTACTTTATAAATAAATGCTTTCAACTTAGATAATAACTAGCGACTACAGAAAAGAACAACATTATCGTCAAATCCAAGCCAGAAACTGTCAAATTCAAAGCATACATCATCGCAATAAACATTTAAATTAAGATCAAATATGAAACAATGCACAAAATTTCCAACGAATTTTTATTTTCGGAAATTTGTAGGGTCGCCACCGCTTTTGCCAGTTAGTGTGCATTTATTTTAAATTTTATTTTTGTAGTAAAAATTTGTTAGTCAATAATAAAAATGAATAGCACTGAAAGGGCTAGAAAACAAAGATACCTAAAGAACATTAATACTGTATTTTCAAATCGTAAATAAAATCATAGAGAAGTAATGCCTTTTATTTTAATTTATTAAAGCTCGACTAGTTTCATGATAATATAAGGATCACATTATCAGAAGCTAGAATTGTATAAATAATTAATTACATAAATAAATTAGAATTAAAACGATATGGTTCTATTAATGTTGAATATAATATAAATATATAAATAAAAATATAATAAACAAGACAACATTCAACATTAATAGAAGTATAGTTTTAATTCTAACTTATTTAGTTATTTAATTTTTACAATTATAGCTTCTGATGATGTGATCTTTATATGATTACGAAACTAGACAAATTTTAATAAATAGTTTTTTCATTTATGAATATAAAAAGAAATGAAGATGTATTATTTATGTAGGTGGAATTTTTACATAGAATATACCATGCGACTTCTATGTAAGATTACCGGCATAAAACAAACTGATAATAATGCCATTTAATAGAATTTTCAATTTAGTATGTCGCTAGTTAAGAGATGGCACTGATACTAGTGGCTGCTTCGACGACAGCTATGCTATATCGAAACGACTCGGTTTCCCCAGATAGATTTAATGTCGTCTCCATGTAGAACTGAAGTGGGGCAACGGTAAGATTTTTATACCAAATCCCCGTTTCATTTCTGAATGGTGTCGATATCGATAAGCTATACAATTTTCGACACATCCTGTGCTACTAGGAAAGTTGATAATATTGTTGTAAGGTTTTGTACAGTTTAATCCGTACCAGAGTAAGCAACAAATTTGTTAGCAGCTAAGAATACTCTGATCATCGATGATGTTTTTCTTACATTAGTTCTATAATACGAAATAAAAAATAAAATTCTAGGAGTTGGAGCATTACAGTTTGTCGTAAGGTGGGACAATCAATTTTACTATTTGTGTATAAAAGATATCTCTGATATTTCCCTCCTACACTTTAATTTAACAACGTTAAATTGGTTTCTATTATTTTGGTATCCGCCGAAAGGAGGATAGCATCGACTTCTCTAATAATAAATATACTTTAAGAATCTGTTTTGGACACTTTCAATGATAATACTGTGTACCTTTGTGTCTGTGTTCCAAATTTTGCTGTACTTTATTTTTGATCTAACAAGTGTATTGTACTGTGCCTTCAAGATAACACGAGCCGCGCTGAAAAAATCATTTAATATTAGAATTTTAAAAAAATCCCGAAACACGCCAACTTTGTTTTTTAGGGGGACACATTTTTACATGAAAGTGAACCTTGTGAAAACCACCATCTACCCACACCAACCCTCACCCCGCTCTTGTCAAAAATTTTAAATAAGAGTCGTAGTCCAGCGACTCCTTGTTTAAACGGTCTTTTAATTCTCCATCTAACCCTGTCAAACTTTTAAGCAATAAATAATGGGCAATGACAGAAGAAAATAAATTACTTCATTAATAAGAACTTTTATTCCAACAATTCCAAACAAGACGCAAAAGTTAAAGCGCAAAATTCGCCTTATAAATTTTTAAAACTAAATATAGATGCCTAAGATAAATTACATTTGTCAGTTGTTTTTGTTGCATCTGCCAAAATTATGTAGAATTAGTGATTATTGGCTGCATTTAATTATTAGAGTGTTACTTTTTACCCTGTTTGATCTATAGTTATTACTTCATTTACTCTTTTGTGGTTTTAAAATGGTGTATACACTTCTAGAACGAATTGAAATATTGAGTTTGTATTACAAACATGTAAAATCTACTAAAGCCGCTGTCCAAGTGAAATGTAAGACACAAATACATTGTAGAATTACTACATAAATCCATGGACACTGGAAATGTTAATAATAGATAAAATCATCGTTCAGAAATAGTCAATAACGAGGCTATCAATGTTGTAGTCTTAGATCACGTTACCTTGATGGAAAACACAGTGTTTGACTAGTTTATCCCAAAAATCAGGAATTTCCCGCACAAATGTTTCAAAATAAAAATGATTCATGAATGAAACGAAGATGATAGAAGAATCGAATTATGTGAGAGCCTTTCGATACGCGTGAGTCAAAATCCAAATCTTTTGTACAACACTTGTTTCTCGGATAAATGTACGTTTTATCTGAATCGGGAAGTCAATCGTAAAAGTTATGGAGTTATGGAGTAATTCAAATCCCCATCTCATGCCAAATCCACACCCAACACTCCGAAAAACTGAATGTTTGCGCAGGGATCATATATAACCACATTATAGGACCATTCTTTTAGAAGAAACCCTGTATAAATCAAATTTTGCCTAGCATTAACAACGCCACCAAGCTAGATCCTTTATTGAAAGATTAGGTGGTGCTTCAATAGGATGGGGCTCCTCCTCATTACGCGGTACCAGTGCGGTAGTTTCTGGATAATAACTTTCCGGATCATTGCATTGATGGGAGAGTTCCTACATAGTGGCCACCCAGATTCCGAGATTTAACTCCACTAGCCTTTTTCCTGTGGAGATGGTTGAAGTGTAAAGTGTACGAGACTCAGCCAACTACATTACATAGTTTGCGAGAATAAATTATCAGGTGCTGCAGATTGATAACTCCTGGCATTCTTCAGAATGTATGACCAGAAATAGAAGCTCATTTATACCATTGTATGGGGGTTAGTGGTGCTAAGTGAATTTTCTGTTTATCTTTCCGTTCTTCCGTCAATTGTAAAAATAAAAAACTCTGATTAAAGAAGTAATTTATTTTTTTCTGTCGTTACTGATGATCTATTGAAATAGCTTTCAAAAAAGGGAGCTTTCGACTATGATTCTTATTCGTAATTTTTGACATGTAGGTTGGTGTAGTTTTCACAAGGTTCACTTTCACGTAAAAATGTGTCCCCCTAAGAAGCAAAGTTGACGCGTTTCAGGACTTTTTCAAATTCTTATATTAAACGATTTTCAGCGTGGCTCGTTTTACCTGCAATGCATGATATAATAATTGTTCTTATAGACTGAAAACCTATTGCATTTCTGATAATATATCCTAGTGCTCTAGTTGTTGCTTACACAATGTTATTTATGTGCACTCTCTAGTTAAGCTTTTCTACAAATGTTATGCCAACATCTTTAATTGTATTCATAGATTCAAAGCATGATGTTATTCATGTTATATCGATATTTAATATACGAGTTTTCACGATGTACGATGTTATCTATATCATTTCGCAGTAAATTGTTATAGTTTACATTATTTACTTCTCTAAATATTTTAAAATCATCTACAGATAACAGACTATGAGAATTCATAATATGTGAAGGTATATCATCAACAAAAATAACAAATAAAATAGGTTCCAAGTTACTACCCTATGGTACTGCTGACGGAATTACATACATGCCCGATTTGTAATGATTTATACACACATATTGTAACTTTGTTTCAGATTGCTTGCCTTCCAACAGTACTATTGAAATCGACTCCAGTTTTACTCTTGTAAGAAATTTCATGTTTATTATTTTTTAATTCAAAGAATATGACTGTGGTACCCACAATTTTAACTTATTATCTCCCAACGAGAAGAGTTTTCTCCAATTTAGTGTTATTTGTACGTACATTTAATAAACCTATTGGCTCTCAGTTTTGTGTTTATGTAATTTACTGCTAACAAAATTGTGTTAGTTTCTACGTGACGAACAAGCTCGTAATCTTCGTTGGCGCCCAAAAGTAATGAACTCTATGCAGGCTGTATGATAAAAAAACCCATTCCCAACATTGAGATCTCGTGCTCGCTAAGAGGCTCACTCTTTTTCTATCAACTTCACCATAGTAAGAAAAAGGGGAAGAAAAATGTACTGTTAAATCTGTATTAATGTAACAATTTTGTACGATATTTAAAATTGGACTGTTAAGTTCTTCAAAAATGTTGACTAGTAGTTCTTGTGAAATTATTTGTCTCAGCAATATCTGTGGTTGTTGATGTTGATACTTCTCCCAAATGGATTGACATCTACGCGTATTAGTAGCAGAACTACCGAGTAAAACTAAAGGTTTATACAGCAACACCAACAGCACCATCACTGGGAGTGGTAGCAGCTGTGGGATGGACCGACTGGGGTTCCAATCGAGGGACGAATCGGCTTTGCCATGTGTATTTGCAAATATGTTTAATATTTAAGTTTTAGAATTCCCGCTATGTGCTTAGGAGGTGGTATGCTACCCTAAGCCTCTCCTACCCACAAAACGGA
>JAHWXV010582967.1:0-11891 GCA_024586415.1 Phrixothrix hirtus | reverse complement strand
AGGAATTTATCTAATTTAAAAAGTAAATAAATTAATATAAGCTAATTAAAAATTAGATAAATTACTAATACTGTGTGTAATAGAAATAAGTTGAGATAGTCGTATATATAAAATGAGACACCGCCATTTTAATAAGTACACGCTATAAATTCCGAGTATCGAGTAACTGCAAAGCGCAGTATTGAAACAGAAAATAAAGTACGTGAGTGGAATAAAGATGCCGCGTATCAAAACAGTATAAAAGAAGCTATGAAAGCACGCTCAAGAGATACTTCGCCTTCATCACCGTAACAGCTCCGCACTTGATCGCGAGACTTCGCGTCCAAGCGCGCAGCTAGCTCGACACTCTGGTGTCGAACGCGCATCCGTTCCCTTAATATTTGATCGTGCCCCAGGTCCGTCCGTGATATAATAAATCCGAATTATGCTCTCGTAGTAAGGCCTACATGTAGAATCAACCGTTGCATTAAAATACACGATTGAACCGGCGAACTCAGCTTACGCTTGGAAGTTGTGAAGCCGTATTACCGTCGCTGATGAGATCTAGGTGCCTTGGCAGTAAAGCTCGTCACCGAAGCCGAAACCCAATTCTTCCATTAGCCAGTTGAACATTGTAACAGCCTAGTGGAAAATTGGGAATCCCGTAAAAACCACACCCTGGATTATCTGTCGCGTTCGACCGTCGCAGTTACCCATGGAACTCGACGTACGAACCCAGCAGATCCTCAGGGGTTGCTTGCAACCGCCGCTGCCAGTTGAGTCGTATAATAGGCAGTGGTGGGCCCAAGAATACGCGACCGCATTGGATTATCTGTATCAGGAGTGCAGCAAATCCACTAGGTCGATTACGCCCGGTTTATATATCCTCGCTGAAAGCGTGGATTGTGGACAACTTCCAAGTGTATCCTGGCATTCGCTAGAGACTTGCAGAAATCATTTATTGTTGATTGAAGCCCGTTTACGAGAAGCGCCATTTAATTATTAACAGTAACGAGAATGTAACTTTGTCAACCGTCCGCCATTAAAAGTTAATGCTAGTCTGAATGAACCGTTCACTACGATTAATGATCATGGCCGTCATTGCTTGTGCTTGCAAATAATTAATTAACGTTGCATGATTGCTTCGTTGTATACATATTAATTTTAGTATTTCGGAGCATGTGTTGAGTTTGTTTGTAACCGTCGATTTTAATTTAGTATCCGAGAATGTTTAGTTAATTATTGTATATATCCTATCTGTATCTTTAGTCCTCAAGTTTGCATATTTATTGTATATATTTTATTTGCTTTGTTTATAATATATAACTTATGAAGGCTTTACCGACTTGTTATTTGAGAATTATTTGAGCTAGATGCGATTGAACTAGGCCCTCCCGGCTAGAAACTATCTGCGACAAATATGAATAATTTTCTTCCTGAAAATGACGACCGAAGCAGCTAGAAACGTCACAAAATGTGTACCAATGGAAAGATTTCGGGTCTCCGTCATTTTCTAAAGCGATAGTGATCTGTTGAAGGAAAATGGTCATCAGGAATTCTAAGAAAGTTTTATGGTGATTACGTTGTCTAAATGAGAAACGATTTTGAGCAATTAGTAAAACAATTTCTGCAGTATACATGCATAAGATCTTACCGTGTAAAAGATTTAAATGAATTCCTCTGAAAATAATTATTCATTTTCAAGATGTCTCGCTTTTAATATTTACTTAGTAAACAAATAGAATCGGTTATATTACCCATAGATTAGTTGTTTATCGTTTAACAAACTGATAGGAGGAGAATCAAGTAGTCGGTTAAAGTGGACTCGGACTAGAAAATTTTTGGATTACCGCAGCAGCTGATACCAAACCGATAGTTCAGATATATTAAGAAGTAAGTACCTGTTTTTATGACACTGTGTGCCAAAAAGCAGTCGACGTTGTTTTCTGTTGCGTATCTAAGAAAGCGCAAATTCCTTCAACGTTACCATTATTCTGGAAGATTCTCCAATGCCAATTGCATTAGTTGGTTTTTAAATCAAATTGACAAGCATTAGGAAAGTCTTCCATCTTAGCGAACATGTTTGTCACTTGCAATGCTTTTATAGGTAATTATATCATCATAAAATATTTTCTAAAAGAAAATTTGCCTGGAAGAATACTATTTTGGTAAATACAACTATGATTAATAAAACGAACAATTACAGTAGAATAATGACAAAGTTAGTTAATGTGAAACAACTAAAATTATATATAATACAACTAAATTTTACATATTTAAGACTCCGAACAACAAGAAGAAGTAATAAAAATTATCAACCATCGCTAAATTATACTAACTATGAATTATTTAAGAAGTCGGTACTCTTGGAACAAAATGATATGCTCCATGACCACATTAATAATTGTTACTTGTCAAAACTTAAAATACTTAAACAATTCTCCTAAATTTAACAGCATCGTTTGAAAGACCATGTTTTGCCAGGATTCTTTCTCAGATTTTAGAAGTTTGAGGCTTTTATAAAACCGGCGGTTGTCATAAAAACGTGATAAATTATTAATTATGAATTAGTTTTAATTTATTAATTTTACGATGTCTGTTAATCTTCAATATAGTTTTTAGTCAAAATTTCAGTTCTTGTAATACAAACCTTTCGACAGTATGATACCGATCAAGAGTGAATTGTAATTAAAATAAATGTGTTAAAACTTAAATGTCGCGTCAATTTTTGTTTTTTTGTTGTATTGTAGCGGCCCACGAACGCTACAACCGCAGGTTAGTCTGCGTATCGTAAGAGTCGATCAACTTACCACTTTGACATCGTTCTTCTATCCTTTTTGTTGTCGATTTACTTTTGTTGTGTTGTAGCGGCCCACGAATACTACAAGCAGAGGTCAGCCGGGCATTGTAAGAGTTGATTAACTTACCACTTTGACATGGTTCTTCTATTTTTTCTCATTTTTTCGCCGTATTGTGGCAGCTCAAGAATGCCACATCCACAGGATTGCTCTGTGTATCGTAAGAACCTACTGTCTTACTACTTGTTTTTTTCTCCATCTCGGCCTGCTTACTGTTCTCAGGCTTTTGTATGTGGCATATCTTTTATCCTTCCTTTTTCAAGTTCAACCCTTTCAATAGTATGGTACCGATCAAGAATGAATTGTAATTAAAATAAATGTGTTGAAATTTAAATGTCGCGTCAAGTTTTGTTTTTTCAGGGAGAAAACAAAAAAATATTAATATAGATAATTTGTTTCTGGAGTTTTGACAGTTTGATTGGGACGTTTAAATAGTTGATTTTTTTGACATTTTCAGCGAAATTGCTGGGTTTTATTAATTCCCTCGGCGAAGTACGTGCGGCCCGAAATAATTGGAAAACGTCGCCTCGATCCATGAAGAAGCGAGCGAAGCCCATAAATGCGTGTGGGAGAATAGCAAAGCTTGTTCTGGAAGACGATCGAAGGGAGGTAAAAACGTGATTTTCGCGGCTATGAGTGTGTGTATCCGGGCCCGAAAATAACCACGAAGTGGGAATTGAAAAGTTCCCCTTTTATAGCCTCTGAGGTAGATCGTGGACCTTACTGGTATAGACCCAGGATAGGAACAAGCTTATTCTCTAATCCAGAATCTATAATAACCCCACCTTATGTGCTGTAAGACCAGGTATTTTTAGAATGTAAGAAAAATGAGATAATTCTCTCTTACGCATCACCAGGCGTGTGTTGAAGCCTATAGTATTTACAAACCCTCCAAATGCTACATACTCTCTTCTTGGTGGGACTTAGTTCCTTACCACGAAAATAAGGAAGCCCTGCCTGAAATATAAACCTTAGTTTTCGGTATTAACAACCGAGGGTCTTTGTAAGAGATATTTATGTACTGTGTTTTCCCCAGTAAAGCTTAATCAATGAAGGATGATAGAGTCTCCACCATACTCACTCGTTTGATCGATTTGTTGGATCGTTTATCTTGACTGAATTTAGTTATAAAACCTTTTGATTTATTCCTATGCGGAACGATTGTACTGAATATTAGTCGTAAAGTTTGTGACGTTATTATTTTGAATTTAATTTGATTATGCTATCAAACGCCTTCCCAGTTATTTGTTTTATTTTAAATATCAAGTTAACAGTTAGATCATTACCTGTAAAGCATATAGAATTTTGAGCCGGTCCGAATGGTACCTGCGTCACATCTGAGGACGTAGAGTGAGGGTTATTATTACTATTGGATTAGCTAGTACATTATGAATAAATAAACGCGAGCAACCAGTCCTGGCTCACTGGTTGACGCCGGTTGTGCATATCCTTTATCGCGACCTGAGTCAGTGGCGCCCCAACCAACGTGTGTAACGCGGACCCCAGCATTATCTTCGTCAGAACTGTCAACAACGATTTCTGCCGGTGTTTGGAGCCCCCCCTCTAACACCGTAGTAGTTTAGCCGCGCACGATGTTAGCGTTGGGTCGGTAGACCAAGAACGTGGTCCGATGTAGTGCCGATTTGGACCGTGGCAGTTTTAAAATATTTCTATATGGATACTTTTTCAGTTATTGCATATAAAATGTCCAAGATGTTTACTCGGTATAAAATTCAATTCGATAAAACAACTCTCTCACATCCTAAAACTAACTTTTCCATATAAAAGTTCCACTCCACCATGATAGAGTATTATCGAATATTAAGACAGTATTTCAGAAAAGATAACAGCATCGTTATGCTATACTGTATAATTGTCTATTGGCATGGTCCATTTATTGTTCCGTGTCATTTTTCAATATTAATACAATCACGCTGTATCTAAATTAATTTTACAATTTCTGTACTTCATTTTCTGGTACTATCAATTATAGTTTTATTCAAACTGGATTTTCAGATGTTACGCCTATGGGTAGCATTATTGAGCTTTTTAAACAGAAATTTTCACTTTTCATTAAGTTTTCTTTAGATTATAAATATTTGACTTCTAATAACTTTATGTTCATAATTTAATCATTTTTAATTACTTTGAAATGAATTAGTTATTTTGTCTATATTCGTCCTCCTTATTATCAATTTTTTGCTTGGTATGCGCTTTGTGTGACGATCAAGTTTGCTGATTTCGTCCTGCGTTTTACCGATCTACCTTTTAGATCGGATAAACTTTTACTTTGAATTAAACTTTCGTTTATTCCACAAGTGCGTGCAGATTTTTATACCAACGCTTTACTTTTTGTGTGTTAAAGGAAACCGTCATTGATAATGCTATCAGCTTGTTGTTTCGTTTTTAATACATTCTTGTCTAATTTTCGTTGTTCTTAATTTATAGTTTTTCCGAATCGCATCACTACTTTCTTCGCCATGTGTCGACTCTGATGATTGGCCTCGTATAATTTAGTGGCCCGTACGGATTCAATGATAACAGTAAATAGACCTTTGAATATGGTGAAATAAATTGCTCCTAGAAATTATTTTATTTGGCTCAACCATCCCGTTTATCGCCAAGACTACTTTCGATAGATTGGTCTAACTGCTGATCCACTTTATCTTCCGAGTTCACTGCCTACCACGACACGAAACCATCACTGTTTGCGTATATGTATTTATTATTTAATATTTTATTATATCTCTGATAACGCAAAACATAAATGGAAATTGCGATAATGCTTAGGTAAATTTATCTTAATTCTCAAACGACGTTAATTGTAATATAACGTGTTATCATAAATTTGATAATATTGTCTTGAGAACAATTAATTACTTAAGATTTTGAATTCTAAATTGTAACTATCTGAAAAGGGTAATTCTGAAATTGCTTTTTAACCTTGTTAATTTCGATCTCTATTAAGCAGTAATTACTATTAACGTAAAATTTTGAATTTCACTGGAACACTTTAATGCTGCAAAAGAGAATATAAATTTTGTGCAGATATGTCCTAAGTCGCTAGAACGTGATTTATCTAATAAATGAAAACGTGCTAAATCTAAATAATTCAAATATGTTAGTTTTAATTTTGGATAAATACAATTTCACCTCCACAATCGAATTTTATTCTCGGCGGTCATGCAGGTGTTATCTGTTATCGAATTCGATATTTGTGTTGAACCGTAGTTCGTATTTTGAAATGTAAATTTTTGAATAGAAATTGTACTTTTCTATCGATAAATTTAGCATTATCATATCTAAGTAGGTAATCTTCTAAGCTTTTGTTGAACCTTTTAAAGCGATAATAATTGTTAATAATGCTCAGCAGTATATTCGCTTTGATTATTGTGTGTATATTTCTCTTTCTGAGTTACAAAATTGTAAAAGTTACGGGTTGCATTCAAAGAACTGTAAGTAACTATAGCACATAAAATTCATTATTTTGAATACAGCGATATCAGTTTAGTTTCAAAGATTAGTTTCTAGATACTTGTAAACGCGTCTGAAATTCTTGCAACATTTGTCATTTATTTGGAAATACCCGGTACATACGTCCGTGTAGTAATAGTAAAATCCAATTGGTGGATTACCAATATCATTTTTATGGCAAAATTACAACCATAAATTTTTAAATTGTACAACCCCATTTTAACGACAATTATTAAAATTTAAAAATCCCAGGTTACGCTTTGTAAAACATAGGGAAATTTTTCTTACAAATATTACTTCAGCAATTCCCGTGAGTAGGCTTGCAAGTCTAAAAATAAATGTTAACCCCTTTCGTCTTCACCCTGTAATTTAAAGGAGAAAACTTCGATTATCAGGCAGTAGAGACCTGAGTGTTCAAAAGTAACGTCGCTTTCCACAGTACGTGACCAAGCGACATTTAAAAGCAAACATTTGAAGAGTTACCCATGTAGTATCAAGGGGATCAAATTGGTAGAAATTTGGTCTATTTCTCCCAGAGAGAATTGTAGAAAGGTTCAACTTCAATTACCTGTCGATTAGTAATCAAAGGGTTAGAATCCGACAAGACTGTACGTGGTGTACGATAAATAGAATATCCTAGATAGCACGGCTGTTATTTTCGATTCCTTCGGTAAGTTGAAGATCTCCAGAAAATTAAGTAAGCGATACGTCCATTCTTTAAATTCCGCCGATTTCTACCTCCTCGTTAAGTAAACTCTGCTGGGACAAATTAGTCGATCACGTATAAATTCAAGACGAGTTACTTATCATCATAAATAGAAAACTAAAGTTTTAAATTTTAACTGTTCATGTTATCGAGGTCATTAGGGTCAATATTGCTCACTAGATTTAGTTTAGTTAGTAGTAATCAAAACGATTCTTTAATTTAGGTATAGAAAATTGTTGTATCCTTTATTCCTTTCCGGGGAGACATGTAAATGGTTAATTGTAAATCACATTTTTTTCGTTATCATTATACTCATTCTTTAAGTATGGATCTTATTCTTTCATATATGTAAACCCGTAGTTGAGTAACACATACTTTTTTTCAGGTATTAGTTAATTTTAGATAAATAACCTATTTTAGATAGTATGTCAAAATTTAATATGATCGAAGAAGGGGCCCATCCGCGTGCCTGAAAATCACGATATAGTAAGTACGTACTAATGCAATTCTCGATTTGAAGGTCGGGTTCTTTGTTTTGCCGGCTTCTATAACAGCAGATGTCTTGACTCTTTTTTTCTCTTATCGTTAAAAACAAAGTGGCGGTCTTAATTACGACTTTCTCCCGAATTTTTGACACCTACATATAATCCCTAAATTTTAGCCTAATTGATAGCATCGCAACTGTAGAATCCCCCTAATCTCCACTGCAGTGGTCAGAGCAAACCCGCTTATTCAGGGAAATTAACACCTTTGACAAGCTCAGGGGCGCAAGGCCTGTTTTAATTGGGATGAAGCTATTTTACGTTGCACTATAACAACTCAATGCATAGTTCAAGAGGATTAACCCCAAATAAAGCAGTAAAAATACACACGAAAAGTCTAAACCTTTTTGATTATATCTTAATAAAATATACTGCGAATTGCACGCAAACGACAATCAGCAAAAAATGAACAACCTGTACTCAAAGATTAAGGAGAAACCTCATACTTAAATGGAGAACATCATAAACAAGCATAATGGAATTGTAAAACGCACCAAAATATCCCACACAAATGATGGAGCGTTCATAAAAAACAAACAAGACATAAAACGACGTCAAGGTTTATTGGTCGTTACAGTAGTATTTCTATAAATTATAACGATACTTATATGGTTCAAGTAACCAAAGTTAAACAAAATTATTACATATTACATATTAAGCAAAATCATTGTTACAGAACCACGCACACCTGTATATGATGCATCTACAGCGCAGCAGTGGTATTACACTACGACGAACTGGGACAAGTACAAAATTCGAATCATTAAATGGATATTAATTAATTCAGTGACACCTATACATTTCTTGACCGACTAGAATATGCAAAGACCAAAATACAACTTTTAAATTTGAGTTTATAAAAAGAATCTACCGCTTTTCAATGTGAACTGACAAACTATCTTATACTACCAATATACCCAACTTCAGAAATCGAATGAAAACTTCAAAGCTTATTGCCCAATAAAAAGAAAGGAAACAACAAGGAATAATAGATGAATTCGGATCTATCTTAAAATTTATAACAGGAAGTCTTAACGTCCAAGATAGGATGAAATTCAAAAAAACATTCGATAGATTACAAAATTATCAAAAACAAATTAATTAAGTAATAAGGAAACAAATTAACATAATTACTACAATCCTAGCTATATTTGATCAAAGCGTATACAATTTAGCAGCAGACTCGGTCCTCTTACAATTCGTCTTAATACTAAATGTATTGCACCTTGTAAATAACATCGAAGAAGCAATAGCTTTTGTTCAAATAAGAGATCATATACCCATCAGATCACCCAATCTATTAATTAAAGCTCATTACGAGCTACAACAATATTCGATTGGCCTTACTAATAATAAAAAGCTATACTCGATATATGAAATATTGGTTACTGTAAAGGTATATAAAAGAGAATCCCGAATAAATTATATTCTTGGAATATCATTTGTAAATAGTGTAATATATGATTATTTCCTGTGTACGTAATAAATAATAACAATACCACACTACTATTCCCTCAGATACCTACATTCCTGTATTTGAGCAATTGTCAAATTTTACTAATACTCGATGCAATGAAATTATAAACAATAAATTTTATTGTAAAAACCTATTAACAATTCAAAGAGACGGTAAAAATGAATCAATTAACTTTGTAAAATACAATAGTTATTCCAAACAAACCAAAATAGTGTATATTAACCAAACCTAACAGTCACCGAAACTTTACGGTTAATTATTACACTCAATGCAGTCCAACATAAATAAAATTGTGACAAAGACAACGAAATTACTTCTAAGTGTGACATATATTATTATTTTACCTGTTTACGGTGTAACGTGCTGGGGTTTAAGCATTAAAACTTATAACAGGGATACTTGTCCAGTGTTACAAATACCCCGAGTTTAGCTCTTAAGTCGGAGTTTGGGCCAAGACTGTACGTTGGATTCTGCGGAATATATCTAAAACTAACTTCATTTATGTACATAATAAAATTTTGATTCCCAATGTAAATCAGAGCTTATCGACTTTATTGGTTTAAAGTTGTTAACTAGTTTTAATTTTGTACACTCTGTATATACATTTATGTCATGACTCTTGTTGTAATTAGCTCATTTAACACCTTTGCTTTTTAATTTAGTTGTAGCTCATAAGTCTTGTGCACTTTACTATTTCTTTTAGAGGTAGGTGCACACCGTTCAAAATGTTACTGTTATTTATATTTAATTATGTAGCACTGTAAATGTACTTTATTTTAATTCCAACTATTTATAATTAATTTCAACTCAGGATAATTACATACATGTTATTTTAAACTGTATTTCACTTTGATTTCTATTTATCCTTGTATTTGTAAGTATTTACATGAACTGTGGTTATATTACCTTTGTAATATAATCCTTTATTAATTGTATGTGTAATTATGTATTCAGAAATAAGGCTTTGTAACAGAAATGCCATTTATTAAACATAATAGAGTGAGTTCTACAATGTTTGAATTTTATTATATATATGAACAACTGAACGTAGATATCGTGACAATGCACTATTTCATGCTATTATTAACAACCGATATAATTAATTCACCCCTCTAATCTACAAAATTGCGTTTACTAGCGGTTATCGAATAACCATTTGTTTTAACTTTGTTGTTTTCACGAGTGAAATTTGGTTTAAATAATTGTCGTTTGGTGTCAAATTATTTATAATTGACCTAGGATTAATTATCAGATCGTGGCCCGAAGAGTTTCTGTCAGTACGTGGCGAAAGAGGTCTTACGCGTGAGTGACCTTTTCACAGCTGTACGGTTGGTATCCAAAGTGTATTCCACACCTCGGTGAGTGTTATTAATAATTCTTGACCAAACGAAAATTGTATTTCTGTTCATTAATTGAATTCAAAAATTAGAAATGCAAGTAAACACACTTTGTGATTTGTTTTACCTTAATGCGGTGAATTGCATACAGAGCATTCCGTTTCTTTTAATTTTGAAATGGCACGGCCTGTATTTAAATGTACGGTTATTCTGAAATTAAATTTGAGTTATAAGGCGTAAGCAAAATATATTTCGGTTTAGTGCGGTAATTTTAATATTTACTTTACACAGGATCGTCACTTCTCGGTTATGGGGTGAATTTTCCCCTATAATTCTCGTTTGAAATATTTGAATTCTCGGACGAGATGTTCTACCTGCAAAGGCGGTAAACGTTCCCTGGATTTTGACATTACATCACAAGCTTTTATATGAAATTGTTATCTGCAACTTCATGTAGAAACAGCTTTCTTGCAGCTTTTATTTGTTTAATTAACATTCCATAATTAATTAATATAACATTGGATGCGCAATTTAATGCGCTCGAAGCAGAAGTAGCAATCATTTATGAGACTGCTTCTGATTATTATTAATCAACAAAAATAGTTGTACAGGCTTAATTACATGAATTAGCAAAAATGAAAGTTATGCATAATCTAGCGGTTATTAATATGAACTAATTCCTAATAAAATACGTTACATTTTAATTAACATAAAGCAATGATGATAATTTAAATAATGTGAAAATTTCCATTAATAGCTGAAACTAACGTATCTTATCTGTCCTAGCCATACGTGTTATTTATGCACAGAGTTCGAACCCCTTGACCTACATAGTAGATAATACTTTGTTCGCTAAGCTCAAGAACCTTGAACTGTTAGATTAATAGTTCACATAGAAACTTTAAAATATTCCTAATTCTATTATTAATAATACAAAGGTAATTGAAAATAAATAAATGAATAAATAAATAAAGGTTTGCTGAAAGTTCGGTAATTATAAAAATAATAATTAAAGGGAATATATACAGGATGTTGTTTTTAAATTAAAGGAACAATTTGTAACTAATTTAAATAAATATAATTAATGTAGAGCTGCGCAATCTCTAATAATCAAGTTTGTCCTAAAATTTACTAATATAAATATATAGAAAGGGAAACTTGAGGCAGTCGCGTAGGTTCATTACAACAGCATTGGCCCGGCTGAAAAAATTACAAATATTAAAACCAAAACCTTTGGTGGGCCCTAGGACTTTATTAGGGTCTTTGTCTAATTGCTCTATAATGGTTATAGAATAACAAGAAGCAGAAGAAGACAAATAAACCTAACCTGAAAATGATAAATGAGATTTTACAGAAACGTTGTCAATTAGACAAAGGTCCTAATAAAAGTCTACTACATACGCGAAAAGAAACCCGAAATAATTGTACCACATATAATCTTCCGAGGAAATATCAAAGACTATATATACATATACATATATATATATATATATATATATATATATATATATATATATA
>JAHWXV010582691.1:0-12659 GCA_024586415.1 Phrixothrix hirtus | reverse complement strand
TATATATATATATATATATATATATATATATATATATATATATATGGGAAAATTACTTTTGTATTAAATTAGTATAATTATAAAGGTTTATGTATATTTTAGATGCTTAAAAATATTTAGAAACAGACACTCTAGTGGTACTGCAGATACTAGATAAGACTGAAAGGAAATGTACTAATGCTAAAAGTGCTTAATTAATTAAGATCGCTCTGTATGAGGCGAAGCGCTAATCGTAATTATAAAATCAGGAGTGAAGCCCCCTTTCCTGTGAATAGCTGAACTAGATCTTCATCTAATGAGTATTAAACGAAAGATGAATCGAGATTATTAATACACCCTGTATATCAAAAGTGAAATCAAATTCTTCAGGTACACACTGACTCGTTGATAATATTAAGTAATAAATGATGTTCAAAATAAATATAAGGATTAGTTGAGCACAAAATACAGTATACTGTTTAAATCCACAATTTACACTTGTATACAAAAGGGATAGAAATTTGACGATAAATAACTATTCTCTAAATAAAATTAGTACAATAACTTTTACATTAGCCAAAGCAATCGAGGTATGTGTTTACTTGCAAAAACTAAATTAAAGGAGGATTTAAAACTTCCATTGGAAAATAAACCTTAAAGGCTTTGACGACAATTATTGACATAAATATCAAATATATATAAACAACAGAAGTCAAGCATAAAATAGGGTACCCCGTATGCCAGTTTTCATAAAATCAAATTAGGGGTTACAAATTACTGACTAAACTAAGATGCAACTAGAATTACTCGGCTAAATTTTATAATTCACAACAAAAGGTCCATCTAAAACGTTCAATAGTTGATGCGAAGGAAAAATCATTTGTTTTGATCCCCAAAGAAATATAGAAACTCTTCTTTAATTCCTTTGGCGTGATAACAAGTTAAATCGGGAACAACGTCCTTTTAATATTCGTTATTGTTTAAAAACTTCAATTTGCTGCAAGGATTTGTGACAAAGGCAAGATCACCGAGCACCTTGGTTTTAAACGGTGAAATAATCGAAATTTTCACTTAAAGGTAAAATGGTTTGCGTAGAGATGTTGGGAGCGGAAGCCGTTTTCCACAATGATTGATAAGTTTAAATATCCTATAGGTGCTCTCTGACGAAGAACTTTTCTGCCTTGACTTGTTCATTAAACATCCCCAAAATGTGGGATTTTCAACTCAGCCACGCGCTGAATGACGACAATACGGATTCAATAATTCTAAAAATTAGAGAAATCACTCGGCACTTCCGAAACACCACTAGCATTTACTTTGATGGTTGAATAAAAACTGTTACTCTTAGAATACTTCCCACGAGAATTCTTCTTTTAAAGAAATTTTGGCCTTCAACCGGCGTCACTTTTCCTGTCGCGTGAATTAATACTTCAATTGCCCTGATAAATATTATATTCGTTTCTGCATTTACAAGTTACATTATTTACTTGAGCGCCTAACCTTTGGAATTTTTATATCAACAACCTAATCATTACCCTTGAAATGCGCGTGTTGTTATAATGTTGCTACTTTTTGTAATCACAAATACAACAGAAATTCAAATAGATCGAGTTCTATATTTGTGTCGAATTTTAAAGTATTTAATTTTATACAATATACGAGCTGCATTAAGTTCAATATAGAAACCAAATTATTTTTTAGATAAAAAGAATGTTTTAACAAATTATGATTTAATTCTGATTTTATTTAAATTCTATAAGTAAATAATGTAAGTCATAATGATTACTTATTCTTTAATATTTCAATTAACGTATTTACAACAAAAATACCAGCGAGAGCTGACAGGTTGGTTTCACCACTACTTGTTGCTATCAGAAATAGTGCGATTCAAATTTATCATATCTTATTATAATCACCTGTTATATCGACTTTCCTGGCGCCGCTATTGAAAGAAATAAACACACACCAGCGTCGATAGCATGCACTAATATCAAGTAGACTAGACTTGTAGGTGAAGTTCAAACCCTTAAATAGACAATTTATGTATCTACGCTTTCATTTGCATTTAAGTTTTTCTAATATAATATAACGTCAGTTACTTTCTATTGTTGCACATCCAGAATAGCAGGTTAGATCAAAGTCCAAATTATTATTGAGAAAGGTTCTAACAGGTTAAAAGGTGAAGAGAAGCTGAGACACCGAAGCATGACCGACTCAACCAAAACGAGAAGGTTAGACCTAGCTACTGTTAAAATTATATTCCGTTTTCTACAGCTTGAAAAGTCGGACATCAATATTAAATAAAATAGGGCGCCACTTGGATCGGTTAGCTTCGTATAAAACCAGAAAACCAGAACTGAAGAGTTAAATAAATAGCGCTGATATGCGTACCGGACGTCGATAAGTAGTCATAATTTACATAACCTGCTGAGATAATGTCTAATACTTGGTACTATTACTTCGATAAATTTTTACAGCTTCAGGTATTTCGACTACGTTTTACTAGATATCATTTAGTACTATCACAAAACAAATAAATCGCTAAATAATTAATAGAAACAATAAATAAGAGCAAATAATTAAGTACTACGTACTGAATTATATCAGTGAATAAGACAATAGATATACAGGATGTTTCAGATAATATTACATTCCTTTTAAGGGATAAAAGCAGTCTCTATAGACACCCTAGTAAGTGTAAAAATAAAAGAAGTACGAATACTAAAAATTCCTTTATTTTAATAATCACGAGTCGACAACGCACACGCTTTCAAATATTCAAATATCATTGAGTAAGTGTTTCTTACTAAATAAACAATTTCCGTAGTAGAGCAGAACTGTACGTGTTTATTTTAACTTTTGAAACAAGCGCATAAAAACTATACTGTAAAATGATACACATTTATAAACGTCAGTGACCGATATCTTGATAAACAAAATTATGCCAATTTACGCCAGTTACTAGATGCGTTTCGCTGTCTAACCAGTGTTTTAATAATAAAAACTAAATCGAAAATAGTCTCCATACACACCGTGTTTAACTGATTGGTACTTTTATGTTAATTAAATTGTGCACAGGTCTGTAATAATAAAGTACTTACAGAGGTATTATTCAGTTAACATGGATTTAAAAGCGTAAAATGAAAGCGAATTAACATACTTTAACATTTTTAATTATTTGTACTTTCGAAGGCAATTTCACAAAAATGATACTAAAGGAATTTGTAATAATGTATCTAATATTTTTAAGACAATAATTGGCCATTTAAGTAATTAATTATGTATCTGAAGAAAATGTTAGGAAAAACTGTTTTGAAAGTTTTAAAACGTAAGGTAATTAATTACATTAAGGCTGATCAATATTCCTCTAATATAACTTTTTTAAAATTGCGTTTGAAACAGTGCATAAAACAATGTTTGATTATTCTAAGTCGAATTGCATAAAACAATGTTTGATTATTCTAAGTCGAATTGGGCAAATTATTGTACTATTCCTCTGAATACTGTTACAAAACCAACTAAAAAAATTTAAAAGGTGTCAAAGTGTTTAAAGTATTTTTATTTTAAGTGTAGGAGGATGTCACGCAATTACAGAAATGAAAGTCTATTTTTAGGTGTCAAATTAAAATATGTCAACAAATAATTATTTGAGCTGTCTTTACATTTAAACACATTTTCTTAGAACGATGCATGACTAAACTCTATTTTTATTACTATCAGTTATTAACAAATAACTTCTTCAAAATTGTCAAATAGTTGTATACACTATTTATGAATTCTTTCAATAATGTGAAAGGCCAATCCCCTTATCCTGTTATTTATTGCAGTAAGCAAATCGCAATGTACCTGCTACATCTATAAAAGTGTATGTTACTGTAAATTAATACTGTTAGGTAGGTCAGTTATAATTTTATGAATTATTTAATGGTTTTAGTCTGAATGCAACCATAGGTAGCTCGTTGTACATAATTAGAAAAGAAGGACCTTTTTGTATTTGTATTGCTTTTAATTTTAGGTTAATTGGGGTGTATGTAGGGTCTACTTACCGCCCATAAGAGGAATAACATATTATCTTAAACACCCTGTATATACAGAAAAAAAGAAGGAATTGTATTAGACTAATTAGCGACTCTAATGAGAGCACAACAATATAATTGTACAAAATGTACAAAAAATTTAAAAGAATCTAATTATATTATAACAAATTCGTATTCAAAACCAAGCACAATAATTTAGGTCAAACGTCGTACACATTTTAAATTAGAACTTCCTACCAAAAATGTTCAAAATACTTGGACATTAATTTGGCAAATAATTTAATATTAACACGGGTATCCATTTTATTCAAATGCTCTAAGAAACTATTTTTCTAAATTTACAACAGTGTCGATGCTAAGAAACAGGATAGCTGACGAATTTGTCGATTGTATTTGCCGAATACTGGCGAGATGTTTGAATTCCTGTGAACCCGGAATGGTTTTAGATGGCCCTATAATTTCTTTTATACAACAGAACGTAGTTGCAAAGAATCTTCAATTTTAAAAGATGCTTTCGACATGAATATCTCGTGAATATCCACTTAGCAAATAGCTTAACCTTACACTACTTTTATAATTTACTATTTGCACAGACGCATTGAAAAATAGAACATTTTTTTTGTAGGTCTTGATTTTGACCAAATTAAGTAAGGCAATGTGCTTGACACTACAAGAAGTGGTAGTGTTATAATAAAAAGAAACGGGCAAGGTAGTACTTTGGCTATATTCAAGGTTCAGATCTTAATTAATTCACCGATTGCGCTTTGTGTAGAACCTTTCATCTCTGTAGGAATACTATAAGTTATCAGACGGATTAAGAATAAAACTAAAATAATGAAATGCAATTTCGTTTTACTCTCAATTAGCTGCTAAAATGGGAACGGTACTGGTATGAGTACTTAAATCTGTAACTCCTGCGAGCGGACGTCGGTGATCCCATACGCATTCTAGAATGGTGATGTAATATTCTACAATCTATATAAAGCAAAAAGTGTGTAGAAGATGCTTATAATAAAAGAATGTGTGCTTGAGGGAAATTAGTACCGAATACCATACTTTTTTAAAAATATATTTAGTGTTTAACTTATGTGAAAATGCAGTAAAATATTCACACAAGCATTTAGCTTTAAAGATCAACTAAACAAGTTTTCAACATCCACTGCTTACAAATCGAACAAAAATGTAAAAATATTAAATTCGTTTAACTGAGTAACCTACGTTACAACTGAGGAATGCATTGTAGCTGAGGGATGCTGAAATTCAATCCACCGCCGTTATTGCAACTGCTGTGATCATTTTTACATGCCTACTAGAATTTAACTGAATTTGAAAACATTCTAAACTCAGGATAGATTTTTAAACGTGCCAAACATCAGGATCTATGATTTTATTTCCTTATCTATTCCATCTTCCATTAAAAAAATTTCCGCCGAAAAACCACCAACTTTAATCGGATTTGAACTTGTGACTTAGGCATAGAAATAAATATACTAACCATTAGTCACTGAGGCCTTGTATTCTGTAGTCACGGGTGTATTATCGATTTCCAATATCATACACTTAATTTTTCTATAAATGACTTTTACTTCCTTTTATTTTGAACTACCTCTAATTGATAATTACTACAATACTCTGAGCACCTCAAATTCAACATGATTCATTTCAGATATTAGTTTATAAAAATTACAATTCAACGTATACAAAATAATCATAATATTCTTTGTATTCTGCAGACAAAACTCAACAAAATATTTAATTAAATCCAAAAAGCTAAAATTGTGTATATATTCTTACTCATATACGCGGAAGGTAAATAAAACTGTAATTAACACAGTAGTATCATTTATTTAAATATGTGCTGGATAAGGCAGGCGCTAAAATGAATTTTTATGTTTATTTTATATTGGCGTAAATGACACGCTTACGCCATTAAAATTTAGTTTTACATTAATTGTGGCTTCTAATAATTTAAACTAGAATTCGTAATATAAAATGCGTAGATACATTTATAAATGTATTAAATTTCAGAATGTGTACCTTGCTTTTATCTGTTATTATTACAATGCGATTTGTACTATCTAAGTATAGTTTTGATTAATATTTACAATCACCTGAGTAAATTTGCTAAAACCTATATAACGGAAATATTATTCGAATTTATGTTATTTCGCATCTTTTCCTTGTGATATTTTTCAAATCGTTGAACGCATGCAGTAATACAATAAATAAAATCTATCATACCATTTACGTTAGGAATAGGCAAGGACCGAACAGCTCTCGAAAGGGTGACAGATGAGGGTGAGCACCCTTTTGGGAGCAGCTTTCCTCATGGCCATTCTCAAGATAAATAATTTGGCATTACATTATCGCTTTCGTTCAGTGATTTCAGTATAGCATCAGAAATTAGCATTAGTATTTGAAATTTGTTTAGTCCGTCGAAAATTGTAGGTCTAGTATAGTCGTTTAAGAGTCGTTCATCAGGGTTTGTCTAGTCTTAAAGGGGTAAAGGAACATTCCAACGATATTGCTGCTTATCTTTAAAATATTATAAACTTTTCAAACAACTCCTATAGGTAATAGGTACATTATCTCAATAATATGCACAACGATAAATAAAATAGAAAAGAAGATTTCTCCTAAACGGCACGAATTTTAAAATTAGTTCGGCACAAGTGAAAAGCCATGAACTGTCATCGCAGAAAATAAAATGAACAATTCTAAGGTTTCTCATCAAAAGATTTTTAATAACCTAACTTAATAGGTAAAAATATAAAAGCTTGCACTTTCAATCAGCGTGGTTTTGCCCTGTGTGGGGCTCATCAGTGCGGGGTGGCTGATCACGCTGGTTTAAAATGCGAGCTTCCTTTTAAACACACAAACCTATGTAAGTGTTGACGAAAGTTTATTTGTTGAGCCATCTGTTGTTTATATTAAGAGAATTTTATATAAATAAAATAAAAAAGAAGATTCTTCCTAAACGGCACGAATTTTGAAATTAATTCGACACAAGTGAAAAGCCATGAAACTGTCATCGGAGAAAATAGAATGAACAATTCTAAGGCTTCTCACCAAAAGATTTTTAATAACCTAACTTAATACGTAAAAATATAAAAGCTTGCACTTTCAATCAGCGTGATACAGCACCCGCAGACCAATGGTTTTGCCCTGTCTGGGGCAGATTAGTGTGTGGTGGCCGATCACGCTGGCTTAAAATGCGAGCTTCCTTTTATAACATAAACTTGTGTGAGTATTGACGAAAATTAATTGCAGAGCCCCGCACTGATGAGCCCCACACAGGGCGAAACCATTGCTCTGCGGGTGCTGTATCAGGCTGATTGAATGTGCAAGCTTTTACATTATTACGTATTAAGTTAGGTTATTAAAAATCTTTTGTTGAGAAGCGTTAGAATTGCCCATTTTATTTTCTTCGATGACAGTTTCATGGTTTTTCACTTGTGCCGAATTAATTTTAAAATTCGTGCCGTTTAGGAGGTATCCTCTTCTTTATTTTATTTATATGAAATTCTCCTAATTTAAACAATAGATGGCTCTGCCATTAATTTTCATATACAACGATAGTTCAAATGCAAACCTCAATTTTGCATTGTATTTCCATCAATAGGTGTAAAATGAAAGGCTTCTTTAAATATACCTATGGGACTTCATACCGGGTGATTTATATAGAACTAACACACTTTTTTATCCATTTATTGGGCTGGAATATTATGCAATGTCACGTTTTTAGCTTAAAATTGGGCGAGATAGTTGGGACCTTTGATTTCTTATCACGAATTGACGCAGATGTTCCTTTATTTTACAATGTTACAACAACAGCTCTCCATTTTAACTCGAAACATAGGTCATGAAGGCGTTTGTTGCAAGCTACTAAGTGTTCCTATTCAATATGTCAGAGAGATGCCAAAGGTGCTCGCCTAACGCCATATAAAATTACGGTTGTCCATGGGTTAAAGGAAACAGCTACGGATAAACAAGCAAATGATTGCCTTTGGTTTCAGGCATTTATTGTCCAAAATCCAGACATATTTTTCATCACATAACTCACAGATGAAGCATGTAAACTCTCTGCACTCACGATATTGGGTCACCGTAAATCCATATGTCGTCCATGAGGTGCTTGGGCATTCAGTAAATATTAGGGTGTGGTACGCAATCTCTGTACAGATAATAGTGGGGCCAATTTTTCTCTACCAGACTGTAGACACTGTATTGTACTGATGGGTTTTTTTGAGCAACTGGACAATATTGAGCTTAGTGAAAGTTATTACCAGCAAGACGTCACACGACTCCATTGCGCTAATTGCAAATTTCTTTGACGACCGTATAATTCTCCCAGTCCTCAGATTTAACTTCAAAAAGAAAGTTTACACCACGCGCCGTCAGTGATGATAGCGTCCTCCAACGAACGGCAAGTAACATGAAACGGAGAACATTTTTAACATTTACTACAGAGGATAATAATCTGCCAAAGGTACTTTAAATTTTAGGCGTATCAAGTCGTAGTTCGCATCATTAGTTTGTGAATAAATAAATAAATAATGTGCTAGTTCTATATAAATTATATTTGGTTTGTTTAATAATATGTTGTGTGTCATCCAGTCGCCAGAGACGAAAAACCCATCATATCTCGCACTAATGGGAATCAAAATGGAACGTTCGAAAATAGTTAATTCCTTGTGAGTACAAAAAAGGAAAATTAGACCTCAAAAAAGACCTCAAACGTGCACAAAATTTGGTTTTTCATGAATAAGTAGGAAAATATCCAAGTTGGGGAAAAAATGTAGATAACAAAATTGAAGAGAATATTCTTCACAAAAAAGGTTCTAATGAGCTTTTACGTCCGGATAATAGTTCACTCGTAAAATTCAACATTTGAATTGTAGAATTGCGCACTAAGATAAATGCGCTTTTTTGAACACCCGTTTATTGTATTTTGTGCACTAGTAGTCTTATATATAATTATATATACGCTGCTAGCCTAACGACTCGACAGTCTTAACGCCAGTACAATTGTGCACTAGCTTACCGTACAGCTGCTTTCAGACCCCACTCATTGTATCTATTTCCGAACCTATATGCCTTTTATACCTGAACTCGCAGAGAAGTTCCCATTACATACAATTAAAGTATATATAGAAATTCTTCTTTCATTTACCGCAAGTTTTATCCAAAAACAATGTATACTGAATAAGTAAGAATTTCTGAAAGAAAAAATGAAACATTTTCAAGACTACTTCTTGTTTTTGAAATTAAAAAAAATTAGGACATGTTTAAAAAATGTTTACTATACGATACTAAAGTAGACACTGTTATCTTTTTACTACATCCGTCACTTTTTTCATAAGTCAATTTGTCACAATTTTATTAAAGTATATGTATGAAATTTGCGGCAATCAAAAAGAATTGAAAAAAATTGCTAATTTGGAGATGACTTCATTTTATAGCGATAAGTTAAAAATATTTTTAAAAGTTCTTACATTCATTAATGATGTCTAAAAATCATAATCATAAAAAACTTTTACTTACCTGACTCATTTATCATAAACATTAATAAATATATATGTCCGCCTCTTGAATTACCGAAAATTATCTGTAAACCTTTTTCGGCTTAGGAAGTAAGCGAAATTAAAACAATTGATATGCATCTTAAAGCTGCGGTCTTCCTCATTAAAATAATCTTTGTACGATTATTCTATAAAAAGTTATAGCTATTTTCGCACCTCGATATCGCTGCATTCTTGCTCAAATCTGTTTTTCGCACTGAGCCTAAGAATACGATTACGCGCACCTTACAAATGTATTTTACAAGTAAATTATGAACCGGACGTAAAAACTCATTATTGTAGAATTTTCTTATGTTTAATTTTTTATCTACATTATCTCCCCACAATTGCATATTTTTCGACTTATTCATGAAAAATCAAATTTTCGCAACTTTTCGGTCATTTTTGAGGACTTGTATACCCCGTTGCCCTTGCGATTTTTCTCCTTTTTTTATACTCACAAGGAACTGACTATTTTCTAATATTCCGTTTTGATTCCCATTAGTGCCAAGTAAAAACTTCTAGCGACTGGCCTAATTCAGTAACTATAAAATCTCTGTACAAACATAGTATGACGTTTTATGCAACGAGTAATTATCAAATTTCAAGTTTTAACGAGAACTCGAAACCCATTGAAATTTATTTAAAACTGAAATTACAGTTTAAGATTAATAATACGTTGTTATTGTAATGTACCTATGCCGCTGCATCGAATTTGACCCTTTGTAAATGATTAATTAAGTAATTTTAGGGTATAAACTCAATGCCAAAATAGGGCATAGCTACATTAATGGTATATATTTAAATCATTTAAAACCATTTATTTAACTCAATACTAGCAGAACATCCTGTATATATTTCATTTAATTACTACTTATATAATTACCGAGCTTTTAATCGATTATCATGTATATTTATTTGTTTATTTTTACTTTTTAATTACAGCTGCATTTATTAATATTAAGATTAGGTATATTTTACAGTTACTTGCATGAAATAATAATCTAATAGTTCAAAATTCTTGACCTCAGTATACAAAACATCACCTTTGTAGGTCAAAAGGTTTTAACTCTGTGCATAAATAAAACGAATGACCCGGACAGATTAGATAAAACTACGTTACTTTTAACCATTAATGGAAACTTTTATATTATACAAATCTTCTTAATTACCTTATTTTAATTAATATGTAACTTATTTATTTAAGGATAAATTCTTGATTTTTGTTAATCCATGTAATTAAGCTTCTACTATGTTTTTGTTAATTACTTTCAATTAGAAACAGTCCCATAAATGTTTGCAACTATTGTTTCAAACTCATTAAATTACGCGTGCGAAATTATATTAATTAATTATGGAAAATGCTAATTAAACGAATTTAAGGGCCAGAAAGCTGTTTCTCCTTGATATTACCGATAACCATTTTATATAAAAACTCGCATTATAAAGTGGATTTTAGAGCAAGATTCACCACCAGAGCTGGTTGAACTACTCATCGAGTAATTTAATTTAATAAACCAAATATTATAAGGCATAATTCACCCCATAATCGAGCGGAGATTTAGTCTTATGTAAAGTAAATTTAAAATTGTTAAATTTGCAAATCCGTAATATTTTGCTTACTTTACATAATTAAAATTTGAAACAAGCGAAATAATCGTATTTTTAATACAGGCCGCATCATTTCAGAACTTAGAAGGAACAAAATGCTCTGTAAACAACGTACGATACCTAACATAAAGACCATGAAGATTGTTTACCCGCACATTTAGTTTTGAATTCGGTTATTAACCAGAAAGATTCTATTGCGTTTAGCTATATATTATTTATTCAGACACTCACTGAGGTGTTGAAAAGCATTCCGGTTCCTATCTGTATAGATATTGGAAAACCGCCCTTTTGGTCTGGTCTCTCGCATCATGCAGTGACATAACCCGTTTGGCTCGTGCCACGCCCCTTCCTCTAAGCAAACCTAGATCAAGTATAAATAATCCGGCACCAAACAATAAATACCCAAATTAAAATACACACGCGAAAACTGCACTTTTAAAATAATTATAACCGTTAATAAGCGTAATAACAAATCATCTTCGTGGTCTTGATCCGATATTAAAAGAAAAACTCCCGATAGCTAATTTTAATGTTGTAGAATTTATTTTATTATGTTCAATAAATGATTTTTCTGTTATAAAGTCTTATTACTGAAGGTATAATTATGTAAACAATTAATAAAGGATTATATTACAAAGGTAATATTACCATCGTTCATGTAAATACTTAAAAATACAAAAATAAATGAATGTCAAAGTGAAATGCAGATCAAAATAACATGCATGAAAATTATCCTGAGTTAAAATTAATTGCACACAGCTCAAATTAGAATCAAGTACATTTACAGTGCTCCATAATTAGGTGCAAATAAGATTAACATTTTAAAAAGGTCTACATCTAAGAAATAGAAAAGGGCACATAGGTTGCGAGCTAAAACTAAATTAAAAATCAAGAGTGTTAATTGGGCTAATTACAACAAAAGTCATGACACCAATGTGTACACTGAGTATACAAAATTAAAACAAGTTAACAACCAGTAGGGTTTATAAGCTCCGATTCACACTGGGAAGCAGCCTTGTAAATAATTTTATCTTGTACATAATTGAAGTAAGTTTTAGTTAGACTCCGCATGCAGAATCCAATGTACAGTCCTGGCCCAAACTCCGACTTAAAGGCAAAACCTGAGGCAATCGTTACACTGGCCAAGTATCGCCGATATATTTTAATGCTTAAACCATAGCACGTTACATCATTACTGTTGGTCTACAAATGATTTAAAACCTTCTGCATTGTAGTGCAAAGTCTTCAACGTCTGCGATGACCGTGAACTGCTATTATTCGAGAGAACACAAAAAGGAATGATCAGTTGATTGGAGGAAATCGTCGTATTCTAGATGATTAATATCAAAAATGGTCAAATCACACACGAAAAGTATTGTTACAATAGTTTATAAACAGGTGAACTATAGGAAAGTATATATATATATATATATATATATATATATATATATATATATATATATATATATAT
>JAHWXV010582526.1:0-12158 GCA_024586415.1 Phrixothrix hirtus | reverse complement strand
ACATAAGTTTTATATCCATTTTTTGTGTTGAGTATCTGTAAGTAAATCTATCTTGAGGTTCTCGTTAGTTAAACAAATAATTTATGTGACATAGATACCTGAGAAGATTTTAAAACTAATATTTCAAAAATTATTGAGCAGAATGTATAATAACTAACAAAGTAAAAATACCCACTTTCCTTAAATTTGATCATGATACAGTTGTGAACACAAGAATTTATAGACGTCGAGTTGGCAAGAATTTCGAAATACGTAATTGATTAAACGAGACTTCATTGTAAAGGAAGGATCGGGGGATTAAAAAGTTTAAAGGGGTTTGAGTGCATGGGCTCCAGTTTCTGAGAAATTTACATGTAAAGTTGGTGATTCGATTAGCTAGGCGATAAATAAACGATTCGCCGCGGCGTGAGTGAGTATTTTAAGTTGCGGTCAGATCATTTATTCCAGATGTTGTCAGGAGTTCGAAACTGTTAATGTGTAACTTTTTTTCTATTTAATAATGAATATATTTGTCGATTTAATTATGTTTGTTGTCCTTGTAGTATTATATTAAATACTTCTTATTCCAAATTTGTGGTTATTTTATTATATAATAGATATTAATTAATGAATTGACAAATATAGTAGTTTTAAAAACATTTGATATGAGACAACGCACGACTTAGTCTTACGAATTATAGATATGCAAATAATATCCATAAACCATTCAAATTGTGTTTACGCTTATTTGGTGAACGATAATTGCAACGATCGCCAATCTAAATTACTGAACACACAAAAAGTTGCGCAACACCAGAGATTTTCCTTGTTAACTTGCTTGAACGATATTTCGCGAAAAAATCGATTAGTTCGTGTAAGAAATGCGGTAAGTTTGAAAACAATCATTGGAAAGGTACTCGAGAAAATCGCAAGAAGCCTAAAAACTACACGAAAGTGGTACTTCATGTCATTCGATTTTAAGGGAATTCTTATTAAGACATATCAGGAAAGTATTAACTTTATGTGTAAAATTTCATTTTATTGCGATGTTTAGTTTTTAAGATATGTTGATCTCAATTAATATTCCAAGCATTTCCGGTTACTCGATTTTCGAAAATTTATTAGAGAAACCGCTTAATTTCTGTTACATGGAATTAAATAGCCTAGGAATATACTAAGTTTAAAAATCGCTAGGGCCGATTTCAAGAAAATCGCTAAAAACTAAAAATTCAGAAATTATCTATAAGTAACAGAAATAAAGGCCACTTCTGGTTATTTGATTTAGCCAAATTCTTGATTTTGCATGCAAAGATAATTATGGCTCCAAATATAAATTTCCATTCACCTACGACTTTCAATTTCATAATAATTTATTCATAATTAACGGTAAAAGTACCTCCGGTTACTCGAGATACAGGAAATTTTCCGCGAAACTTCTACATTCTATGAAAGGCATTAAATAGCAATGAAATACAGGAAGTATAAAAAATTTTTTTTATGATTTCGAGAATATCGCAAAAGCCAAAAAAATGCCAAGAGAAAAATGGTACTCCCGGTTGTGTGATTTTGAGAAAATTTTTGCGGTTGTGGGTACCAATGAATTCAAACAAATACACAATATAGTTTAACTTTGAATTTTCATTTTCGAGATATCCTATTCACAGACACGCCGCATACAGACATACGCATATACACCAATTTCTAAAAAAAACATGATTTACGAACGTATATTTCTACTAAAATTTCGACATCTAAAATTTTGGACGAAATCAAACTTTCTCTTTTACGTATATAGGTAATATTAAGTAAAAATTGCATATTACATAACTTTTTCATCATAAAAAGGTGATTTTGTAAAACAAAACAAAAAAACAGTGTTAGAGGGTCTTACTGAATACTTCAGTTATTATAAAAACTGGTTTACAAGTTCTGTGTCCTAGCTTTTATATTATAATATGGCTTTAGCATATATGTACGAGGACTGTACCAAAACTATCCGACCTTCTTTCATATCTTCGCACCTGACAATTGTACCGTCCTCTGCAGTATACGAGTATCAACGTCAAAGCTTTACAAGCTCCCTCAATGCTGCAGTGTTCGTCTGAATACCTTAGTTCACGTGCAGCGTGGTTTTGTTTACAACGTGTTGTTTACGTTCGTCGCGTTTTTCTATTGAAGAAAATGGCAAAGATTGGAGCAACGGATTTGCATCAAATTTTGCGTAAAACTCAAAAATAGTTGTATGGAAACCATTGCAATGATGAAGACGACATTTGGAAATGAGTGTATGAGCAAAATACAAATAAAAGAGTGGTATAAGCGGTTGAAAGTCGGAGCAATATCAAGTCGTTGCTGATTGCTTTTTTTTTATTATGAGGGTGTCGTATACCACTAATATGCTCCTAGGGGTCAGGCGATCAACAAGAAATATTATCTTGCAGTTATGAAAAGATTGAGTGAAGCAATTCGCAGTAAACGGCCTCAACTTTGGTCAAGCGGTGACTGGTTTCTGCATCCCAATAACACGCCAGCGCATGCACCGAATCTTATGCAGCAATATTTGACAAAGCACAAAGTCGTACAGCTCCGTCAGCCTCACTACAGTCCTAATGTAGCTCCCTGCGACTTTTGGCTGTTCCCAAGATTAAAAATGCCGCTCAAAGGACATCGATTCGACGACAAAGGAACATTCGAAACTATTACAACGAACGCTCTAAAGGCTATACCAAAAAAACGAGTTCCAAGACTGCTTCTAAAAGTGAAAAGACCTTTGGCAGGGCATTCTTCAATCAAATGGGGACTACTTCGAAGAATGCCACCAGCTCGATGACGCAGAATTAACACCAGCGGGGAAATATGAAGGAAAGTCAGATAGTTTTGGGACAGTCCTCGTATATCTTATGTTATACATGCAAGCCCTTAAGTGTGAATATGAGTTTTATTTCAAAAAGTTGGACTTTTAATGAGTTTTGAATATGACTTCTTCCAGATGTTTACCCTCACGAGAAATGCATTCTTGTAATCGTACAGTGAACTTTCACATTACTCGGCGAGTCATTCCCAGTGGTATGGTGCGATGGCGTTCCGAATAGCTTTCTTCAACTCTTCGATCGTCTGCGGCTTCTGCTTAAAGACTTCAGTCTTCAGATATCCCCACAAGAAGCAATAGCAAGAGGCGAGGTCTGACGACAGAGCCGGCCACGGAATGTCACTATTTAACGAAAGGGCATCGCCTGGAAGCATTTCTTGCAGAACCTCCCTAGATGCTCTTGCCGTATATGTCGGCTTTATTTTGTTAGAACTACAAAGGCGCATTACTTTGTTGTTCATTGAGTCTGAGTTCCAAGAAGTTGCGTGACATTGCAACATAGCGGTTGGAAGCAATAGTCGCTGTGCGTTCGTTTTGTTCAAAGAAGTGCAGTCCTATAATCCCGAATCCTGCAATAGCACACCAAACAGTTACACGCTAACTGTGGAGATGTCGCTCATGATGTTGTAGAGGATTGTGTGTCTGTTAACGAATCCCGATAAATGGAAATTGGCTTCGTCGTTACACAACAGGTAATCAGGTGGAGCATTTGCCACAATGGTCTCACAAGCAGCCTATTGGTTGCGCCAGTCATGTTCTCTGAGTTCCTGCACCATCATTATTTTGTATCGTGTAGAATTCTTACCACACCCCTATCAGATAGTCCCAAAACGATAAAATGCTTTTTAGCGGAACTTTGTAGTGATCTAATGACAGCTTGACTCACCGATGTAATATTCTGGGGTGTCCGAATGTTGTATGGTCTACCTATATATTTCAATTTCAATGCTGAACCACTCTGGCGAAAATTGCGTACCCATAATAATATGGTTTTCTTGTTTGGAACTCTTCAGTGTCGACCAACACCGAAATGAATGCGAAATTTCCATTGTATCGCAATCATGGAATCACCATTCTTAAAATACGTCTACAACACAAATTCGCGTTGTTCGCCGTTCCACGTCATGCTGGCAACTGAAATGGCAAGATTTGTGCAACTCAAGGACACATGCTCCGAGTGCCGTTGCTTCAGCCGCGCGCATGATGGCAAGTTCAAATAGGGTATATCTTTGTACCGGACCCTGTATATGCATACTTAAATACATGACACACTGATGGGATTGGACCACCGCCATTATATGAGATAAAAATCTAAACGCAACTTAAAATACCCGACCACGTTGTTTCGAGCCAATTATATAGTGTTAGTCATACAACTAGCTGAAGCTACAACTTTGCATATAAATTTGTCAGAAAATGAGGTCCATGCACAGAAATTACTTTTTGCCTTTTACTCATTTGATCCCTCTTTTTGAATGAACTATGTTTTATTTAATTTCGTACTTCACAGTTATTGTGGACTCCAATTATTGGAGGTGAAATTTCAAACTAACTTCAGGCAAAATGGCTTAGTCAAAATAAGTCAGAGAGCACCTTATACATATGTTTTCAAAATGTCCCTTGTTTATTCGCAGTTTTTATCATTCAACGTTTTTTTCTCAAATATTATCGTAGGCATTATGTTGAAATTGTTATTCCCTCGTTGTGTCTAGAAAAAGGATTTCATAAGTTGGAGAAAACAGAAGGCTGTCCTTTTAAAAATATGACAATGACTTTATTGCTCAAAAACAATAATGTTTTGTTCTGTACTTTATACTTCTAACTTGTCCGGTAGGAGTTATATTTAAATACTAAATCCGTGAATGCAGTAGCTTTAAGTTCGAGCTAAGATCTAATTACATCGTGGTTTAAGCTTAAGTTTACTTAAACTTGGTTTGTTGCTTTAGATACTATTCTAACAATAATTGCTTCTGTAGAAGTTCAAGTTAGCTTTAGTAGTTTGTAGTTAAAAGTAGTGTTGTAATATCAGTCCATACTTGGCGAGTGCAGCATAATTTGGCCACTGCACCAACCAATCAAAATAGTCGTATGCGATGTTTGGTAATAACAGTTAAATTTAGGAAAATTTTAGGTGAACACATGTTTGATCTGTTAATAAAGTCGTATTTCGAACCACAAAAGCTATATACGCTGAGATACGCGAGTTTGATAAGACACAATAAATATTTTTGTTATTCTACTTTGAATTTAATATCACCTAAATAAACGAAGAGTCCTTCCTCGTTAAAAGTTATATTTTCATGTTATTTTATAGAAGATGTATATTAAATAGAAAATTAGATTAAGCTAATGCTTAAAACTAAGCGATTTGTATATTTTTGTAAAATTTAATGCTTAAATATATGCTAAAGATCAAACGTTGAAATAAAAATTTAATAATGGGAAGGATAAATCAAAATAAAGTAACAAATTCAATGATTTACAAAAATTATGTTTTAGAATAATCCACAAGCAAAGCCGTTTATATTTGGTTGAATTACTAGAAGTCAATAAAATACTTAATTAAACGATTTCCAATAGCAAATCTTCAATTTTGAAAAACTGATGTAAAACTGTACAATTAGCAGTTATTCTGTTTCCACCAAACAGTTTTTAAATGCATGGTTTCGGAATTGGGATTGTTTATTTGATACAAATTTAGGTCCCCTGGTTAAAACGAGTTATGCAATGTATATCAAAATTGTTTTTCATTTTCTAAATCATGAAATACAACTATTCGAGATATTTTAGTTTGCCATTTCTATAAAATTGGTTGTATAATTTGAATTAAAGTCATTATATGTTATGATTGGCTTTTACATTTCATATTTGCATAGAAATTAAATCATGAAATAAATGTGATGACAAAACTTTATAAATTATTTTAATGACATGTATGCGCCATAAATTTAAATTATAGGTACATGAAATATAAATTTGGATGACAAAAATTCTATTATAAATCTATTTGATTTTATGACGCATTAGAATAAGTTACTTTGAAAATGAATAAGTACATGTTATCCTAAATGTTTGCAGATTTAATTATTCTATCATTTTCTTAAACACTTCTCTCGCTTCTAAAATTTATGAGATTGAGTGAAGATTCTCGAAACTTTTCTTAATATTGAATGCTGACGCCGATTGCTCCTTCTACATTACTAAACTTTAGTACTTATGTACGAACTTGTTTAAGTTTTCTGCACATTATATTTATAAACTTTTCCAGATTATTCTTAAATAGTATAAAACAATTTTTGGTCCTCAGAATTTCTTAAAAATGTTGTTCATAAATGCAAATGGGCAACAAGCAGCGTTTTGAGAGTTAACCCTCTTCATATTAAATTAACTATGTAAAGCTAAATAACCGAGCTTTAACATTTCTAGGCGGTAGGAAGGCCTTCTCGGTTTACCTTTTTGCTAATTAACTAGATGTTTTGACTGAAATTTTCATTACTCAGGTGACATTCTCTGACTTGTCATTTAAAATATCTAATTTAAACTGTTCTAGATAATTAAATTTAATTAATCACGGCATGGCTTGGTTATGTGATTATGTTAAAGTCACTTAATGCACTAGAAACTGAAAAGATTAAAATTAAGGATTAATTTCATAAATCATTGTTTCCCTTCAGTCGTTTCATTAAGAGCGCCATTTTATAGCATAGGTATTACTTTATGAGATTTATCTAGACCTATATGTTATATAGGTATACTTAAAGATTTCGATAAATAATGCTTTGATTTTATAATTTCTCTTCAAAAAGTCTGTGAACTGAATTTCAATTGTCTATTACACAACCTACAATCAGTTAAATACTGCTGATGCAAAATGTGACCGTAATATTTCTAGAAGTTTTTATTTTCCATTGTTATTAATGGTGGACTATACTTTGTAATTCAAAATTGAGTACTTTAAAACTGGTACTCAAGCCAAGAAATACAAATACAGCAGTATCGTTTAGTTAAAATATATTGTGTATGATACTCGGTGTATACCAAGCAAGGCTGGTTCAGCGTCCCAGATTCGACACTCCCTAATATCTGCTCTGAATTCGCAGATTAGTCCTTGGCATTACCAGTATTCAATTCCCAAGAGGGATCTCAGTTACTCCCAGTTCAGAAAGAAATAACATTGATAGTCCGTTGTCAGTGATATTTAGAATTATTGTTTGTTTTGATTAAACAACAATTACTATACACACTTTACCTTTTATCCTACTGATTTTCATAGAAAACCTTTCATCTGATTGGAGTGGAGATAATGAGATGAAACGTAGTACTTATGTTTATGTTAAATAACCACACTTTCAAGAAAACATTTCAGCACTAACAGGAAAAACAACATTGACGTGTTGCTCCACCTGTTAGTTATACACTCTCGGAGTCGCTTAGGCATGTTTTTAAAAAAGTAACCTATTCCATTTTGAGGTAGAGCATTCCACTCAACTTAAGCTTCATGTCGAAAACTGCCAAAATCTGAAGAGGGTATGTCTAATTTCCGATACTTCGAACGAATCTGCGACGAGTGAAACATTAGAACCCCTTGCGGGCTAAAGAAATGACGTTCTCCGATTGTTCCAATAAGTATATATCTTGATAAACAAATTGATGCCAAGCATTATCCTTTTGGAGTAGGGTACCTAAAAGGCCTACTCTCGCACGTATTGCTTTACAATTATAATCCCCTGAAAGAACACCATAGGGGACTTACTTCCTGTACTGATAGAATCACATAGCATTAACCTAATAGCACGAACAACACGGTATTCCATAGTACACTGGAAGATGTGTCGCTCTACTTGATTATTTGCCACCCTTTGTAGTCGATCATGTAAAACCACAATCAAAATTCACTATTGAAGATCACTGAATATCATTCATGGTCCTAATGACATCAGTTGTTATAATACTGAAGCCGTTGCTGTCGGTCTTCTTGTATCAAAGTCTATACCAGTTAGTGTCGGTAAGAAAGAAATCCACATAAAAACATTCTCCGATATATAGACGGCGCGGATGTTAACCCACCTACTAGCGAAGACGTTAATCTTGACGCTATGTGATTCTTCCCTGGGCTTTAATACCTCAACAACGCTGTTGCATCCCTAGCAATTTTATTGCTTAAAATTACGGAACTTCAACGAAAAAAAATCAAACACCGACACGTGCATTTTATTTCCCTAACCAACTTATTTCAAGATAGCTTAGGTTATCATTTAAAAACGTTACTTAAAAACAATCATGTGACGTATAAATATTAAACAAATAGCATCATTTCACAACAAATATGTCTCTAGTAAAAGAATGTATGCATAAGCATAGCACCAAGGAAAGTTCAACAGTCGCAAACCATACAAAGTAGGAAAATTACTTTGAAATATGAACATCCAAATCGTCGAACCTTAGGAAACAGAGGTTGTCCTGCCAAAACAACAAAGATTATAAAAATACCTGCAACAGACGGAAGAGCGACTTTTAGTTTACTAGTAGCGTAATCGTAACATGCGTACATCAATTTTCACAATTGATCAACAAAGTTATCCTTCGAGTATACAGGGGGCATAACCAACACCTTAAGTTTCGTGAACTGATAACTAAATTGTTCAAAATCATCCTATTGTTAGAGAGTCGACTGCACCAGTTGAACCAAGCTTAAAGTTTTCGTGAGATTGAATTTCAAAGTAACGTTTATAGACAAAAAGGCACATTCTACAAATACGAACAGTTTAGAAATCAACAACAACAGAAAGCGAATTAATAAATCAATTAATTCCTTAAACTTAGAGTAAGTGCAAACATTTGAAATTGCGTTTTAATAACCTTTCAAACTTTAAAATAACATTCAAACCTTTTAAAAATAGATAAGAATCCATTTCATAATTACCTAGATAGCAAAGGTAGGCAATAGTTCCCTTGCCTACAATAACTGCTGTAAGCCTTCGGATAGCTAATCGACATCTGCAACGGTAACAAGCTTTTGTACTAATTAAATATATGTATTAAAATTACAACTTCTTATGAATTACTGGTCTTGTGTCAAAAGTATCTAAGAATCTATAATCATATCAGAGATAAGATAAGCTGTACAAATTGTGAACAACAAACGCAATTACTAATTTAACGGCATTAACAATTCTCAAAAGTAAACAATTGTTACTTTTGAAATACGTCTCTTCCTTAATTTAACTAATTCACGTGACGCATTTTAATTCAAAACAAGGGAATAAATAATGCTTGTTACGACCTCCCTTCTTGCAGACGTTATAACGTACGATGATCGTAGTAAAATTTCAAACGACTCTTGCAATAGTTTCTCTAAAAGTAGTCCTCTTAATCCCATTTCTTTCAATTACATTAATTAGTGGTAGTATGGAACTATTCGAGGCATTCTAAACTACTTACCGAAGTCAATGGCAATGAAAAACTACAACGTCAAAATTGAAATTAGCAAGACATACGATTTAGAATTATTAAAATATCACAAGGAAGTCTCCGACAGACTTTTCATCTCAATAAGTTTTTTACCTGTGTAATCATTTAATGCTGTAAACAGATCAAATGTTAACACCAAATTACATTTAAATGTCTCCACCTTTCTGTGCTGATGCGTTTTCTATTAAAATCAGCAACACATGGTAGTTGATTGTAGGGGAAAAATTTATTTGTTAGGGTAAGATCTTTAAGTTTACTCAAAAATAAAATTTTCATGTTCTAATGTTCTCAGTCAATAATATTCATATAACTTACGGTTTTTTATAATTAAAGGAATTTTTTTGTTAGCTGATTAAAATATTGATTTTATATGAAAAATTATTTTGGCCTTATATAGCCCCCAAAATAAAAAACAGTTCCAAATAAAAAGCATTTGAGTTTCTCTCAAATAATTTTCTTATTTTAAACTCAACACCCAACAAATATAGTTAAATCTTGATAAATAAAGTTATAGTGTAAAAAACGTTTGTTAAGCTAAGACGAGACGATAGTAATAACGTGCGTAAATATGATTACCGCGCTGAAAATTCGCCGTTAGGACAAGTAGAGAACGAATAAAGAAAGATTTACTGACCTTTCCGCACGGCGCGTTAAGTCGATGTCATAAAAAATGATTTCCAGTTAATTCGCTGAATGTCAGGGAGGGATCGGGGTTAGTATATCTGCAAACTCTTCAGGAGTTCCGTAGGAATGTGGATCTCTTCCTGAAAATTCAGTGTAAAGCATAATCACTGAATTGTTGAAATCGACGGTATATAACACTTTAACATCAAATCAAATCAGTTTTTTGAGCACCAGCCGTTTGTATCAAAGTTACTCGTCGCATAAATAAATGACGAAGTTTACATCGAATAAATCTTTGCATCTAATCTAAAGCCATTCGTGGGCAGAAGCTGAATATTGTAAGAAAAAGTTAGAGAAAAAGAGCACATTAGAAAGCAATGTTACTTATTCCAATCGAATTCCTAATTTCGAACAATAACAAGTAATTTATATTCCTTTCGCAACGCATGTCACAAATTAAAGAGATATTTACAATACCTTTTGTATTTTAGGCTAACTTAATATCTAGACACCAAATGTACAATTTATCCTACATAATTTGAATTTCAAGTAGTAAAAGCATCGGTCCCTCCGTACCAGGATTACAATAAACCAGAGTCTAACACTATGCTATGTGGTACGGTACGGAGGCACTAGATGTACCGACTGGCAAAGTGAATGTCATGATGCAGCTGCTTCAATCATTTAACTAATACGCTTATAATATTCAAAATCCTTGGAAGTACAAAAACTACATACAAATTTCAAAGTAAAAAAGAAAAGTTATATGATTTTATTTCACATCTATATGGACACTGTATAGCTTACCTAAAATTTAAATCTTAATTAAATATAAATAAGTTGACAATGATGCTCTTTACTCTACGTTTTCCATCTTGCAATTTAAGATATTTTAAATTTTCAGTTACACTTTAATATTGCAGAACTGACAGAAAATAAGTCTAACCTCACTTCACTTAGCACAGACACCGCATAGATTAATACAGATACTATATAAAGTTGCCCCACGTTGCTACCATCATAACAAGTTTTTTAAGGTACGCTTAATTAAGGGGAACTAAATAAAGTAACTTTATAGTGCTTGTGGGATGCGCTTATTAAAATTAAAGCGTGAGGTGCGCGTTAGAAAAAAGAGAATGGCAACATAGCCATATTCAAAATTTGAAAAAATCAAACAATTTAAAAGTAAAATTAAAAACAAATGTGTGAGGGAATGCCAAATCATATCCTTTAAATTATAAATTAAAGATGACTAATTTACACACTCTGACTTATTTTAACATGACAATTCGAAAGCAGTATTTAAAACTGACACCATATACACGGTGGCGCAAAATAAACAACAGGAACTTACACTATATACACGGTAGTGCGAAATAAAAAGCAAGAGCTGGACACCTGAGCACTAAAATAACTTTAGAAAACCCGTATTTTTAGAAGTACAAGCTAGTAACTCCTTAACACAAAGTGAAACTTTTACTTAATATTACATACGTGTATTTCCAAAAAGAAACAGAAACGGAATTTTAACCGTTACAAAGTCTCCATGAAAGAATAGTCCATAATTTTCATTTCCGGGGTCAATAGGCTTATGTTCTATGCATTGGGCAATTGTTTCACAATTTAACTGTCCCCAAGAATTTGTAAAATATAGAGCTTTGTTTTAAAATAAAAGTTTAATATCAATAATTGAAAGTGGTCGATCATCAAAACCCAATTTTTGCATAAATTTACAAAAATAAGAAAATTATTGACTGTACAATGGAAAATCAATGGGTTCTTACATCATCGTTGCATAATTATAATTCATATTGAAAGTAATTTAGCAAACATTTCCTTACTAACATTCAAATATATACAAAAGACTTCCTAATATTTGTTGAAGATTTTATAACAATAATGCATAAAGTGTTCTACAAACGTTGTCAATATTTGCAATTATTATACCATATCGGTATATGTTACGTTAGGGCTGAAAGCTAGTTTACCGCTTTTTACTTTCTCATACCTACATGAAATATTAGGTAAAAGAGAAAGTATTGATTTAGAGCAAAATTTTCAATGTCGAAATTTTAATGGAAGTACACGTTTTCCTGTCCCCTTAATACGAAAATAATGTTTTTGGAAATTGGTCTATGTGTGTGTGTGTGTGTGTGTGTGTGTGTGTGTGTGTGTGTGTGTGTGTGTGTGTGTGTGTGTGTGTGTGTGTGTGTGT
>JAHWXV010582505.1:0-12270 GCA_024586415.1 Phrixothrix hirtus | reverse complement strand
AGCGAAAAATAATAAAATTTAAAGTTTTGTTAAAATTATTTAAATGAACACAAATAAAATTTTTATTTCTTCACTGGTTTAATAATGTTTGTAAATTTTCGCTTACATGACGTCCAATTTTCTGTAGTAAATATGACGTTTATCAATCTCGCAAATTCGAATTATTGTGTGCTTTTCTTGCCGGATCTGGTCTTGGTCTTGGGAAGTGAATTTTTACTGTCTGGTGCTGTTTTTGGAAATGATGTCTTCGCTGGACTTGTATCGGTAATTAAGATACCAAGAACTATTTATCAACTAGTCAGTTTCTTTATCTTGCACTGGACTTGCAACACTTGAACTGAAGCTGGTACCCAAAGACCTCGATTTCTGGTGGTGCAGGATCTTTATAATTTTTCGTTTCCATGACTACGCAATTTGTGCAAAGTCGTTTTAACCAATCCTGTCTAAGAGTTTTAAAAGTTTGTCTGTTTCTGTCTATTATAGAATACGTTAAACTTCCCACGGCTTTTAGCAATATTTTCAAATATTTATTGGGGTTGTTAAATTTTATTTGTACCTGTCTGGATTTCTTTAGAATAAGCTTTCAAACTGGCACCATGCACTAATAGAAACTTTAACACTTACTTTTATTTAAAATGCAATTATTTAAGAAAATATTTTAACGTTTAAGTATTATTTAACAAACTATAATATTTTCTTATGTTAATTACACGTTAATTAAATTAATTAATTAATGTGTAATGAACATCATTTTCTAATCTTCGTTTTTTTTCTCCTCCAATGAAGCTTCCCAATCAACTTTATAAGGAGATAATGTTAACTTCGCTGTTTTTCCTCTCTTACTCGATTTTCTCTTATAAGTTTGGGCAATGTTTAGAACTGGCATGACTTGTTCTAGGGAACACACCGAGAAGTTCCTGTGTTTTATCTTTAAAGTTGCAGGTTGTAGTCCATGGCACTTTGTTATCATTTTCTGACTGGTCAGTGTTCCTCGAGTTCTGATTTGCTGGAGGCAAAAAGTTTGTTGCTTCAGCTGACAAAAATTGTTTGCTGTCCAGTGTCTACGTAACAGGTCTCTTAAAACCTTTTATGGCCGTATCCATGGTTGCTGCTTGAAAATAGGTAGCTCCAAATAGCAATACAATTTGGAAAAATATCACTAAACGTTCAGGACGACTTCTTACTTCAACCTTATTTACTGAGCGGCTTCCAGAAGAACACATCCAGCGCTATAGCCAATGGCAGCAATGAGGGAAAAACGTACACAATATTGTTAAGATTTTTAACATGCGTATTGTGTTGGTTAAGAAGTTAAAACATAGGGAATTCCTGGCTTGCTTTGAAGAAAGCAACGCATTTTTTAACCATTCCAGATTGATGCGCCTCTGCCCGTTCTCCTTGGAGGAATCCGGTTTGAAACTCCTGCTGTAACCATATCCTTGGGAAAATTAGCACGGGTGACATGTAAAACATAAAAACATAATTCAGTACAAGTGAGTACTCTTCCTTGCCTTTTGCCTACTAAAGAGTTTCGTCGTAATTGCGTATTTTTTCAGTCGTGAGCTCATGTTTCTCAGCTAGTGCTTCCAATAGATACAAAAGCTTTTCGATTACCGCTTTATTAAAGTCCACGCCTCTAGTTTCAGCTACTGATTTTGGGGTTCATTAAGAGAGTTCGGGAGTCTTGAAGACTAAAAACCAGCCAGTGTCTGCCATTTCATCGTCTTTATAAAACAGGCGAGCCCGGCTATTTCTGCTTGCCAACTCTTCCAATCAACGAAGAGAAACAAAAGCAGCACCAAAGACCTAACACAATATATACACTAATACCCCTGTCTCAAAAAAAGCAAGAACAAATATCTCCAAGATGGCATCTCAGTACGGCCAGTATTAGAGGATAACTTCCTGAAAAACATAGTTGCTAAAAGACAACAACAGACAACACCAATTTATCAATTGGAATCTGAGAAACTCTCAAAGAGGTTATCATGAGAATTCCGGAGCCATATCGATAAATGAGGGATTACCAGTAATTTTAATGTAGAGTATGCACAATCATGCCCCATGTGTACGTGCAACTTAATAAAATAAACGCCACAAAGGCCAAGAAGTTTTAAATATGAATGATATTTGTTCTCACCTTACAAGTCCGTATAAAAACAGAAGAGGTACCCCAACTCCTGGTACAAACTGTTGAGGTGACCATCCCCCGAATTACCGGAGGCACAAACATATCCCATGAACAAAGGTATCCGTTCAGTAATTAATAGACGAAGTGCAAGCGCAGCATATACAAAAATAACTTTATACGATCGAAATTATTTTTTGAAAAACCCATGTACAAAGCTTTAAAATGAAAGCTAACAAAATTGCGTTATAAGTTAAATTGATTATTTTATCATTTTTGTTATAATCATCGCGCCAAATAAATGAAGTTTCAATAATACAAACAGTAAGTATTGCCAACCGAAACTTCAGTCACCTGACAATTATTTACAAGATATACGATCTGTCAATTAGCAATGTTTTAAAGAACAGAATTAGACAGGGTACCCGGGTTTATAAGGAGCATTATTTTAACAGCAGCTACATCTTCACGTGTGCGACAAAAGCGTTATGTGTCTAAATTGCATAGTTTTCTAAATATTTGCAATTAAAATTTTCAACCCGTCCTTACTTTTAACTTAGTCTATTGTGTTCAATAAAAAAATAGCAGGTTGACTGTACATCATTAGCTACAGTATCCGCATACGATTTCAGAGCACCGTTAGTGATGTTCTCTGCTGAATATTATAAATACCCGCAAATTTAGTAATGCGCTAATTACTGTTTAAAAAAACAGGTTTATTTTCTCCCGTAACATTTCTAGCGCAAGTTTATAATTTCTTTAAAATAAAAGATACCGCTTTTAATACATTTGTACTCGTATTATTGAATCTGAAAACATTTTTTTTAAATAACATTCACTTTTAAAATTGTTCTACATTGCAATAAGCCGTTTTAATACGACGTTAAATTGTTTTTGAGAAATATCTTCGTACTGTGACTATCTGCAATCTATTGTTTGTGTATAATTTGTATGGAGTAATAATGCTTTTCATACAAATTAATGTGGATCAAACAGGCTTCAATTTTAGACATACCTACTAAAACTAAAGCTTATGTCAATTTTAGATATTTATTAAATATGTTTTATAATAATTAATCCATCAATAATTTATAATTAATAAGTAATAGTTTTAAAGGGAAAGCAAATTTAGGCTATTTAATAGAATACGTCCTATTATTTTTATTAGAATAGCTGACGCGACTTTGCGCTCAATGAAGTTCATGAATAGTAAATATAATATGATATTTGTAAACAAAAGGTGGTATTTATGTTTTCTTTTCAATTATGTTTCATAGTAAAACATACACAGACCCGTAATCATGATAGATTTGTACAAAAAATTTGCAAAAACGTTTTTGAAGTAGAATAAAAATTTTAACAGATTTGTAATTCCTAAGGGCCCGTTTACACGTGTATTAAATAATGCCTCATATCATATAAATCTTCAAAACGTTCGCGTGGCAAGTTTAGACGAAAAATTACTGGTGGATGTGCATTGTATTTTAGCAATAGTTTTATATTTGTGAAGTTAAATTATCAAGTAATAAAATTATTTTGTATAATTTAAATCAAATTTTTCCGCGCACATTTACACATTTCGCAATTTTAATACTCATCCCACGTATATGCTCAAAACAGTCTTTAAAATATGGTATTTCAGAAAACGATAATATGGCATCATCAAGCCTTTCGTCATTCAATGATGTGTAACTTTTTGGTTAATTTCGCCATTATATTGTGTTTCTTCCTATAGATTAATATATTACACGATATTTTTAAGTATCAAAAATTATTTCAATATAGTAAAAGTTTATGTTGAAATGTCCACTGCAACGGTTACTATGCGGTTGTTTGGAATGCGCATTACGCCGCGGGTTAACAAGTCCATTAACAATTCATATACCGTTTTCGACTTTGTTCTATAAGGTAAAATAAATGAGAGATTGTTTTAGATATTGAATTAATAAATTATTACATTTTCTTTAAAATTATATCTAATTTATGTTTGTTTAAGCGAGTTCTTACTGTTTCAAATTTTAGGCCCATATATTTATTGCTTCAATTTGAATTTGAAGTTTTTAAATATATGATGTAAAATGTTAGATTTGCAGAAAATTTGTAAAATAAAAAACGGGCGAATTCCAAGAAATAAAAAATTTATTCCTGACGATTTTGATGCTGTTACTAACTTACATATGTATGTACATATTAAACAGATACAGATGTCCACCACAATCACTCCAAAGATTTGTTATTCGGTTTCAGATGAAACCCTCCGATAAATCACGTTTATATGGCATCTCATATTAATAGAAATCGTTACATTACATTAGTTAATAAATAAATTAACAGAAATATATGACTTAAAGTTCATCCATCCCTAACAATGACATTAAAACTTAAAAATTTAAATACTGTTTTAATTAATAATTATAGCATGATTAAATGCAGTCTTATTTATATAATTTATAAATCAATGTGCCTAAAACAATTGAATTGTATTAATGCAAAGAATAAGAGATATACTTGGTTTGTAAAGATTGCTTGTCTTCACCTCCGTTTGTACCGAGCCCGCTTAAGGAACCGCATAGGTAAAATGTGATTTCAGAAAGGCCTTGGTCTTAGATTAAACCAAACAATTGCATTCTCAGACCTAAGTAAACACCTGCGATTCAGAAAATCCTCATTATAAGCCAAATAAACAATAATGAACTGCCTAATCGGGAAATAAGTCAGTTCCTTCCATGAAGTCATTTTAAACGCGGATAAAATTTATCATTTGGCTTTAATCGATGTAAAAAATAGTGTAATTTAATAATCGAAAATAATTAAATATATAAATTAAATATCAAAACATATTCTATCAATTTTGAACTAGCCGGAAATATTAACCGCAAATACCGAATTTCATCCAAGGTCGTATACTTCCGCTAAAAACGTAATTAAAGAACACATTTTACCTAAATAAAGTTAATATTGTTTTCAATATGAAAATAAATGCCACAAACTATAAGACGTAATAACCACAAACAAAAGATAATATTTTTTGACTTCTGCAGTGTTCAAATAAAAGTCGGAAAATTTAATCGTTAATCAATTTTTGCAACTTAAGTTATATAAATTTAATTGTTACCTTCATCATGAAAAATTTCCAAATATACAAAACATTAAGAACTGTTCCCAGTATTCCATACATGCTATTATAGAGAATTTTTTTTCATTAGAAGTTAAAAAAGAGCAGGTGTTAGTTTAAAAAAAATGGTAGAAAGTGGCAGGACAAAAATTAGTATTTATTTGAAAAAAGTTTCAGCCCTTGTAATTTCTTTATATTTCTATTAATCTAGTTGAAGTTGCATAGTTTACTATTCAGTAACCTTAAAACAGAGACTAACACCTTTAAACAACAAATGATGTAAAAGTTAAGAAATATGGCATCTCTGCTTTAACAAATATTTCCAGAAATTCCCAACAATTTTCTAAAACAATTAAACCGCTTTTACACATTAACGTGATATGATCGTACTTGTTTTCTTCTATAAAATAATAATATATTTGGGAAACACTAGACCGATTTCGTTCTTGTTGAGTTCATCAGTAATATGTAACACATTTGTGGACAAAAGCAATTTATTAACCATATCCCTTATATGTATAAATTTTAGCGTTATTCTGTATACTGTTCTATTTGTTTATAGGGTTGTTTAACAAAATTAGTGTTAATAATTATTAGCAATTAATAATGACAAATTTCACATCGGTCTCATAAAAATATGATTTTAAACGGAAATTTTTATGATTCCTAAATAATTAAGTTTCTAGCTAATAGTGAGTTCCACTTGCTGCACTACACGGGTGTGGTGCATATTAACTGCGTTCTATTCATATAAAATAGCATAAAAACTAGGAAAACTGCAAAATATTGTACTTTTTTTTTGTAAAACGAGAATTGCTAATATGTGCGCTGCACTGGTGTAATACAGCAAGTCGAACTCGCTATAAAATACATTAAAACCCTAAAATGCGCCATAAAAATCCTCAGAAAATGAAGTATAACGTATTTTAAGTGAAGTTAATACCGAATAGTTTTACAATTGGACGAAAAAAATATATTTTAGTTACTATGGATACAAATAAAACCTACATAATCAACACAACAGAAGCAAACAGCGTCTTTTGCAAACAACTACAGCGAAAAGTGCTACACTTTAACAAAATCCACGAAAGTTCACAAGTAGATAAAGTAGTATGAAAATTCGTGAACCACCACCAAGCTGAAATTCGCCATAAGAGGATTAATTAACACCAGTTATTAATTATCTACAATTTACTTTGTACAAGCTACGAGTAAATTAAATTACCGGTAAAGTTTGGTAAACCTTGAAAATTTCTACGCATAAAGAAGTTCATTTAATAAGATTAAAACGGAATCTCACTTATTTTCTAAAAATTTGTCAATATAGGAATATTCTATTCCCAAATTACAAAATTGCAAATCGAGATGCAACTAAATGCTTGCACAGTCATTGTCTATATTGCAAATAAAGCTGCAGCATTTATTATATTACCTAAAGTGAAGTACTATTTATTAGAATAAGAATTGTTTTTTAAGTCAAGTTAAGTTAATGTGTTAAAAATAAAAGCATATAAATGACAAGTTTAAATAAACAATTGGTAGTCCACAAAAAATATTTTAAAGTTACAGGTAGATTACCTCATTGAAAAGGGTTGACAGGTACAACTCAATAAGCATTAAGAATTGCACTAAACAACTTTGATTTTTTTCGTTTACCCTGAGATATAGATAAGTTGAGTTTAGGCCAGTTTACCTCTATATCATAATTAAATGTAAATTAAATTAGGGAAAAGAGAGAACATTAGTTTTATATATTATTTTCAAACCTAAACAGCTGACGGCTATTTAGAAAATAAGGATATCGTATGGTAACAGCCAAATAGATGTTCTAATTGTTTGCGTTTATGGTCGAGGCTGTGGCATGCTGATATTCCTTTTGTTGTCATGGCTTCAACTACTATGGTCATTTCTTCATACCCGTTAGAGTCTAGCCTAACATGAAGGTGTTATAATTTTCAGAAAAACATTTTAACGTGCCAAACATCACAATTTTATTTTCTTATCCGCTGAAAAATTACTGAACTCGACGTAGTTCGAACGAAAGTCATTGGAATTAGACGAAAACATACCATCGGCTAGTAAACATCCTAATGTTGCAAGACTAAAAGAATTTAAAAGTAATTTTTAACCAATTTTGTAGTATTTTTCAGTTAAGGATCGTGTATAAAAACGATTAATCCGCGCTAGAATTATTAAGCGAACCCGACTTTAAGGAAGATACTCATCTTACTAAACAAGATGTTGGAGATAAAAATAGACGCTCCCTATTAGATGCCTGTTAGTGTACCTGTACAAGACCATGGTTGGAAGTGAGGAGTGGTTGTGTCTAGTGTAAACTCCCTTCTATGTATACCCCAAATAGTTTCAAGCTTAGTACAAGATAGTGTTGCCACTACAGTGTTGGAATGTACTAAATTAGTGTCATGAATCCACGTAATGGAAAAAATTCAAGTTTGCGAAAGATTGCACTTTGTCATTATGAAGGCTTACGAAAGAAACAATTGACTTTAAAGTACTCGAAAAAATACAGAAGATACTAAACGTAGATTAAAACCAGTCAACGCGAACAAAACCTCAACGAATTACAGAAGTAGGCCGAAGAAAATGCGAAAACTCGATAAAAGCTACCATGGAACACTTCTGTGAAGAGAAAGTATCCTATGACACCCACACAAGCAGAAATGTTAACGATTTCGTTGAATTCAAGGGAAAGAAACGCAAGTCAACGAAGCAGGCACGTCCTGCGCAAAAATCACCATCATATAACGCTTCTAGCTACCATGAGATTCTTAATCGCTAACTTATACGCAAACAAAAAAATACTCCAAAATAAAGAACGAGTATCTCAAGATGCAATGGTTAGGAATTAAAATACAGCCCCCTAGTCAGACCGATTATAAAAGCACCCATAAGTGCCTCGATGAAAAATACAAGCCTTATTATACCTTTCAGTTCCCGCATAAGCCTCTATCATTAGAAAAGCCCAAAGGAAAACTCTAATAACGGCATCAAGACAAATTTATTACAACAAACGCTCCCTGTGTTGTCAGGAGGATGCGCAGAGGAGCTCACAAGATCGCAATGCTGCTAAATTATGTGAAGTTGGAGAAGACATGCGAAGGAAAAAGCATATCCAAATAACAACATTTTCCGTCCTGGAGATGAGTATCGAACCACCAAAAGTCACACCCAGAAAAGTTGCCATGTTACCCAGCAAGCAAACTGCGCGGGAAGCCATACTGCGAAATTTGAGAGCTGCTCGCGTCCCAAGATCAAACACCAACGGCAACATTGCTAAAAACAAAGTTCAAGATGCCAACGTGTCAGATTTTGTTGGCGGTCCGCGAATAATGATCAAAATCTTTTCTTTTCTTAAATTTGCCGCCGTATGTTTTCGGAAACGGCGTTGTTGACAGGACAACGAAAATAAATAAAAAAGAATATAGAGCTTCCTGTCGGATAAAAGACAGATGCGTTTTTTTCCTACGTTTGTGTCGATTAGGGATCTAATCATTACAGTAAATGTGACAGAGAAATGTAATTTTCACGTCGGTGACATTTAAAAATTGGTACGGGTTCGTCGCGTAGTTGGTGTAACAAATCGGTCGTGTGTTGGCTCTTTGTTTGAAGCGTTCAGTGTGTGTTTAGGGACTCAGCATAGTGTAGTATGTTGGAAGACCCGACCTAAGAGATGAAATAGCGTGTCTCTGGGGATTAACCTGCTCGTTCCATCCCGTAGCCGTTTTATTTGAACGTCTGATGTTCTTCTGCAGACGCAGGAACCCATAAATCAATCACGACGGACGATTTTGGTAATTTGACGAATCAAACAAAGGTACCCTTTTATATTGTTCTCTTGCTTCTTAATTGTCGACCTGAGAAAGACGTAAGCGAAATGTCACCAACGATCGGCGAGAAGTCAATTTAAGTCACAAGTCCCGGCGCCAGCCCCCTTTGTTTTGAGGCCAGCTTAAACCTTTCCATGCGAAGTGAGATCACTATTACATCACTTCTGAATTAGATCATGGACGCATACTTGCGTTGACTGTGTCTAAAAATATATAGCAACCCTAATTTTAGTGTTCGGTAGTTTTGAGTAGTCCTTCCCGTACCTCTTGAATAAGGCCAATTTCAAGGGACGAGGAAGTTATTCTGTAACCTTTTTGTAACCTGTTGTTTGTGTGTAGGTTAAATAAACCATTTTCTTTATCAATAGATATGTCTTGTCATTTAAATAGACTTTTATTTTTGACAGTAGAATAAGTTAATTGATAATACCGTACATTTCAAAGAATGTGTACTATTTAAGGGTCCCCCTTTAGATCACAATCAAAGTTAATATTAACATTTGGGGTCTTAACAAAGGCAACGCCGAGAAAAATTCACAAGAGGCCAGGTAACTGCTTCTATCTATTCCGAGAATAGTTCCATACCTTGAGCGGTCATCTGGAATAGTGGCGCTCAAGCTCTTTTCCTATATTTCGACTTCCTTTTAGCGCGCTGGACGGTACTGGTTACTTTATCGGGAACCCATCCTCCTCCAAAGAGCCAGCGGCCATCAGTGTCGTTGGTAGGCGTAACGCCTAACGCGCCCGTAACAAACAAATTAACGAAACATTCGCCCCCATCACTATCGTTGTAACAAAAGTTGGCCACATAATCGTGAAGGCTGCCAAGTCCAGATGCTATTTTCGCAAAAGACGTCACAAAAATAATCAGATGCCTTCCAGAAATTCCAGAACCGAACTATACTGAAAATAAGAAACTCTACTAGATGGCAACAGAAAAATTCTCTAACATGAAATAACAAAAATTCAATTCAAAAAAATTCATTCAGAAGATAGAAAGATAATACTGTGAATAGTGAAAATGTGCTAGTTAATAAACTAGATGAACAATGCTCCACGCCACCGAGCAGATATTACCTTTGCTTCACTCGAGAAACATTAATTGAGTTCCAGATATCCAGTAGTGTATAAGATGTCCCAAAAATCTTTAGGCGTATTTAGGTGTAAACCACACCAACCGCGTGGTTGCTTAATGTGCGAGATATTTAAACTTGGATGCGCGGGGAATTCATTCAACTATTCGTACATCCAAGCTTGAACTTTCCGCATGCAGGCAGGATACTATGTTTTTCTATCAATTTGCAGAGAATTTGTTAAAAAACGGGGGCAAACAAAGACACAATCTCTTATAGCGCCTTTGTATCAAATAAAAGCTATCCCAAAAGAATTATGGTAATTTTGCGATGACTGGGGAAATAATATCAAACATAAACTAACCTTTCGTTACTTGTCTGCAGTTAGCAAGAGGTCACGCATGGTGCCTAAAAATGACAATGTAGGTGTACCTTTGTCGAGGATGTCCAGATAAAGGAAGCACACCTGTGCAATATATCTAGGAATATTTTCCCATTTAATCACATTTTTTGGGAACACTAACCAACTACTTTGACTAACTAACAAAAATTACTTGCAACATTTTTGGTAATAAGAATAAGTGTAATATAGGAATTATACCTTAAAAATTATGGCAAAAATTTGTCACCTTAATTTTTAGAGTAAAATTACTCTTACACGTCCAATTTTTATTACCAAAAAATGTTGCTAGTAATTTTTGTTAAAATCATTAGAGTAATTCTTGCATGTGTAAAGTGGCCCTAAAAAAGTCCCCGAGAGGTTTCTCATATTTTATATCAAGCTTAAAAGGTTGCTTCAACAGAAAATAATAACTTATATTTTATGACTTTAGACTTGACTTAACGGCACCACAGGAATACAATTTAACGGACATTTCCTACATAGTAACCATTTTGAAATGAAATCTTACCGTAACTCAATTCAATTATGTCCAGAAATTACTTACTGTTTAAAATTACACTAATTAATGATATTAATTTATTAACCAAATCATTTTAAATTATACAAAACAGTATCATTTTAATCATCACACGGTGGATAAACTCGTTATGCACAGAAATGACAAGAAATGTAAGGTGTGGCCGATATATAATGTAAAAGTATAAAATATGTTTTCTTGCAATCAACGAATAAAGAATACTAATTGTAAGGAAGCGCCTCTAGCTATCAAACGTACGGTCCAGTTTTTAAGCACTACCTGTGATGGTTGCCATCTTTGTTGGTAAACTGTTAAAATGTCAAGTTGTGAAGTTTTTGTCGTTAGTGTAATTTTGAGGATATTATTTATAACATGAGTGAAAATCATGGTTGGATGTGCAGTTTACGGTTACACTAATAGAAGTGCTAAAAATTACCAGGAAAAGTTCATTGTTGATTATATTTAACAATTAAGTGTTTTGAATTTATTTGCTTACTGTGTACAATCAAAATTTTCTTACGGCATAATTTTCATTTGTTGGGATTGATTATTAATTTAGAGTATGCACGCCAATTATAGAATAGTAAACATAAATTTGACGTTTCTAATACATGCGCACTACACGCTAACACCGCCAACATGCTCGGTCAATTTGTTTATGTTTTTAGGGCACTTCCTTATTCGTTGCTTCCAATACACGAATTAGTCGAAGGTGACTATCCTTGGTACCGAATTTTGATAACCTATACTTAAGTAATACCACGGACCGTTTCCACATTTACAAGCAGGGTAGATAGATGTCTAACCTAACGCAGGTATTCTGGTTGAGGTATAGATAAAGCGACACGCACTAACCTACCAACAACCTGTTGGTGTTCTACTGCTATACTCATTTTCTGCCGAAATTTATTATTTCCAGAACATCGTATCACCTTCACTTTTCCTTTCTTTTAGGTAAAAGAAAAAGGATTGTTTTCGACCAAAATTTTCGATGTAGAAATTTTTGTGCAAATACGTTTTCAAGTCCTCTGCGTACGAAATTCATTTTTTTTGTCATTGGTCTATGTGTGCGTGTGTGTATATGTTTGTGTGTGTGTGTGTGTGTGTGTGTGTGTGTGTGTGTGTGTGTGTCTTTGTCTGTGTATGTGTAATGTGTGTGTGTGTGTGTATGTCTGTGTGTGTGTGT
>JAHWXV010582309.1:0-17102 GCA_024586415.1 Phrixothrix hirtus | reverse complement strand
TTCTACATCGACGATTATTTATTGACCTATTACCTCAAATAATAATTATAAACCATAATTTAAACATTTTAAGGTCAAATTATATAAATATTTAAACAGAGTATATATACACAAAAGAATGTTTTTAGACTGTAACCATTCTTGAAATATTTCTGTAAACTGGGCATCTATATTGGATTTAACTGTATATACAACCCTTTTGTTTTCCTCGAACAAATACAACAATGTCAATATAAAATTGAATTTATTTAAATTGGATAATAATTTTAAAAATTTAAACATACACAACAAAGTAAAGATATATGCAATAAATAAAATTATTGTTTAATCTGATTCAAAACATTACATTACGATCGAATTTATAAATATTGAAATAGGTTTGTTAACACCTATTTACTACGAACAGTTTTTACGTTTAGTTTAAATAAAGGCTTTTCTACCTGAATTTACTGATGTAAGGAAAATAAATAGCTACCGCCTTTGGTTAGCAAACATAATTAATCTTTTTATTATTAAATAAAGTTCAAATTAACGCTCATTAAACTTAACTGTTTTACTAATTAAACACTGGCGATTCCCGTTCGCGGTAAATAAGAAAGAATCAAGTACTAATCTTTTCGATGTCTTATGACTGATTTTATCAGGTGAAATGGTTGTCCACTCTGAAATTGCTATAAGACTTGGTGCAATGTTATTAACTTCTTCGAATTACTTGGATGAATTCCTAACTCGTGGTAATTCTGTTGTAATTCCTTTTACTGCAATGGACTTGCGGGGACTTTTACTGACGAACTCGTTTACTGAACTGTGCACTATAAACATTTATGGTAGACCAGGAAAGACGTGGTTTTTAGTTAAGTTTGCGTTTATATAACTTTCGGGAATTCTCATTGTTCAATACGGTTGTTGGTTATTTGAATTTCAGGCAATGTCTTTGAACTAAAGTTCGTTTCCCGATTCTCACGTAGTCCATTCTAAATTTGCACCAAACGTGTCTTTTTGCGAGTTTCGGGTCTTACTTGTTAGTTTACATATCTTTGCGGCAAGTTTGTTAAATTTTCGCGCTTCGTTAAATTATACTGTCTGTGATGATGGTTACGTATTTATATTACCTGTCCATCTTTTGCTTTTAACAAATCTGCCGGTTCTTAATAACTTTACAACTTATTCTAAAAGGTTAAGACTAACTAATTTACGTTTGGTTAAAACACATCGATATCTAAGAATTTTATATACATTTTTATTTAATTCTTAGGTATGTTGATGTGAATTAATAATTTTATTTATTGTTTGCATCAACAATTCCCTTCATAAAGACGAACCTAGGCTGATATTTGTTCTTTAATTTCATGGTTATACATTAGTTTTCATAAAGTTTATATTATTCGGTAATTTTTATGTTAACGCTTCTCAGTTGGGAAATGTTAGATTGGCAGTAGTTAGTTACTTTTATTGCACAACTACATGTGGTACATAACTTGTATCTATTTGTCATTTAAATCTACACCTGTTGCTTTTACAACCTTATTTTAATTATAGTGTTTTTAATGTGTAAAATCATTGAATGCGTATCAATTTAAAGGTAAACTGCTAGATGTGTTGTATAACTCCCAAAGATATTTTAAATTTTGAGTTAACGAATTAATTATAACACATGAATGTAATATATTTAGTTAGAACGTACGGTACTTACTAAAATATTGTAGTATCGTCCTGAAGATAGCTTACAAATTTTGAGCCAAAATATGGACATTCGAGATAAATTTAGTTAATTCATTTTCAACTTTAACTCTAACTTAAAACTACCGCTTAAGAGTATTGTTTCTCTTCTGGGTATTCATTTATTGGATAATAAGTCCCACGTAGTACGACGCCGTTCCTCGCAAAATAAGTAGATATAATTTGAACAAAGATATGAAACAATTATTGTGTAGTTATTTAATTGTATAATATAAAAACAATATTCCCCGTGTCAGAGAACGAAACGGGAAGATTTTATTTGTTTTGTATAAAAAGATAAATTAGAAAAAATAATAGAAGTATTTTGGGTGCCATCTCTTTGCGCAGGTTGGATATCTATAATTTCCAATTTTCAGACAATTTGGTTAAATAATCATTTATTTGTAACACTTTCAAAGTAAGCATCACGAAAACATCAACAAAATCTCCAAAATGACTTGGTAGAAAAACGACATTTATGCAGTCCCAGAATAGATAGTTAATTTAAACTATAAAACTGTCATACAACTTGAGTACGCTGCTTTGGAAATGCAAATGTATAGATTTTTCAAAGTGATACGACAGAACTTTTTATTCCGATAGTAGTGAACTAGTTATTAAAATATCAAAGTATTGCTTTATAAAATTAATTAATATATACAATTAATGATGTAGACATAAATGTTTTCAAATATAGATACGTATTGTTCTTATATGACTAATATGTTTTAGAATTTAAAATTATTTATAAACGTGATTAGTTGCTCCCAAAATGGAATTCCAGGTGGGTTCATATAAAATATCCATTAGAACTTAAGTGAACACGCAGGTATTACCATATTTGATACACATTGCCGAATGTTTTTTATTTTGTTTAATATACGTAAAACAAGCTTGTTTAACAATATCACAACCTCGTTGTTTCTACGACCTACTCAATTGTTGACTTAGAGCGGCCTTCTTATGGCAATATCTAGTTATTAGCAGAAAAATATTAATTTAATTGCATGACCATATATAGCAGCTTGCATCAAACCAATAACAAATTTTCACCACAATATTCACAATATACAAAATTACTGGGCGGCACATATTACTGAAGCATTTGTTTAATTTATAAATCTTTTATTTTTTAACATAATTAGAAAAACTTTTTATAAAATGTATTGAAATTTTCGGAGACTTTTTATGTATTACTCGTCTTTTCAAAAGGTTTATTATTTATTAAATGAATATTATAACTAATGAAACAATATTGAGAGTTCAATCAAGAGACTTTCTTAAAGATTTTATACAATGGCGATACGAACTTTATTTTAAAAATTGCATATGAAACTATTAATAATTGTAAATATTTAAAATAATGTATATTGGGTTGCCAAGTTATTCGAACGGACCTTTAATTGTTTTAAAAGTCTTTATAATAAAATTGTATATTTTACACGTATTCAACGTAAATATTTATTTTACAGTCACTAATAATAAACGTTTATATTTCTATTTATTTATGGCAGCTACTTCACAAGACAAGATACGATTCATATCAAAATTAAAAAGTAATGGAATTTAAACTGCATTTATATAGGAAGGAGAAATTCTGGAAAAACTAGATTAATAAACAATATTAGTCGGAATGCTGACAATAAATCTCAATCCCCTAACCATTGCTGCGACCTTTATTTTATTTAGATATTGTCAGGTGTTCCCAATTATGAACAACAAATTTAATCGTATTCGATTAAATAATGTGTGAATAAGTCCATTTAAATCTATAGGCCACTGCCTTATTTGGATGAAGTGTCGTTTCCTAAACTGGTCCGAATACGTACCTCCTAAACGGGCTTTTACATGATCATATTCTAAATTTATGTATATAAATTCCTGATGCATGTAACTAATTAAAAAGATAAGAATTGGTAACACGTCGTTTATATAAGAAATCAATTTATAGAATAAATTAAATTGATTAACCATTATAACAAATGAAATACAAAGCTTCTATTAATTAATAATAAATAAAATTAATAGAAAAACCAATTTAAAATATGTAAGTAAAAATTATTTAATTTTAGGATTGAAAATATATGATTTTATAATTAATAGTTAATACCATTAGGGCCATCTAGAATTTAAGAATAAAATGAATTATAAATATTAAACAGAAAACTGTAGAATTCAACTAAAAATTCAAAACAGAAGAAACCTGTAAACAAAGCAAGCATGAAAACATAACACCACACATAGATTGCGTACACATTCACTTTCCATATTTAAATTAAATTATCCTAAACTGTATCTAACAATTTACAGTTAAAAGATATGGAAAACAGTATAAATACTCGAATTTCAAGCAGGAAAATTTAGAACACTCTAGTTCTCAAAGCCTTACCTTATAATAATCCTTTATCCTCCGATTCACAAATACTTTGCCAAATCTCATTACGAATTACTGTTAGAGAGTAAATCTAAGTACGTTTTTCTGGATCGATATCTCTAATAGAATCTTCTAGACCTATTGTGCTTCTGCGTGTTACAATAGGGCTTTGGCTCCCGATTTGAACTTCACTATAAACATTGACACTTGGACGTTTTTAATTGTTTATAATTATGGCTAGTATAATCGATAAAGACAATGTTTGTATGCGAACGGACGTTTTTATTTGCCCAACATGCATTTTCGAGTCCTTGCAAATAGTATGAAAAGGTCTTCGAACAGTTTTGAAGTCATCTTTCTGTTCTACCATGTGAACTACCTGTGTCATATAAATACTAATTCACATTACCTAGTGTGAGTTCCCATTTCCTCAACTTCCGTTTATATAAATTGCATGACACAAAAAATTTACACACACAAAACAGCACATCGAATGTGCATGTTGAATCATTGAATAGAATGCCGAGTAGTACGATAAATAAATAGTTGTAAATATATGTATAAAAACTGCATGTTTGTTTATTTGAGTGAAATACACATCGAACAACTAACCTAGAATTTTCCTAGTTATACAGGTAGGACTCAAGTTGCATGACAGTTTTGTAGTTTGAACTAACGACTTTGGGACTACATAAATGTCTTTTCTCTACCAAGCCATTTTGGAGATTTGGTTGATGATTTCGATATGCTTACTATGAAAGTGTTAAAATAAATTATTATTTAATCAAATTGCGTGAAAATTGGAAATTATAGATATCCAAACTGTGTGAAAAGATGGCGTCCAAAATCCTTTCATTATTTTTCTTAATTTATCTTTTTATACAAAATAAGTAAAGTTTTAAAGTTTTGTTTTCTGAGACAGGAAATAAAATTTTTCTTTTTTCATATTGTACAATTAGATAATTATACAATAATTGTTTTATATCTTATAACGATTCAAAACAGGTCCTACGCTCCTGAGGTTGTTAAAATTGGTAATTCCCTGAATAAACTGGTTTGCTTCGGCCACGACAGTGGAAAATGGGGTAGGTTATACGATTACGTGAAGTTTAAGGAAGTTAGCATTCAGGGATTTTATGTAGGTGTTCAAAAGTCAATAATTAATCGTGAATAAAGGTAAGATGGTCGTGGATAAGGGCGCCACTTTGTTTTTATCAATAAATAACGGACAATTGATAGTTTGAGATGTAATCATAGAGACCGGAAGACAAAGAAACCGATCTCCAAAATCTCTTTATACCTAGGGTTACGTTAATAAGCACTTATATTAACTTAGTTCTTTCTATGAACGTCACTGGGTTTCATCTTCGATCAGGTAGAATTATAACGGATTACTTAAATTAATTAATTGCTAAAATAATTACTAGTTCCTGAAAGAAATTATAGGTCATCACGACAAGTCTACATGTAATAAAATAAAATTTGTACTTAAAAATTGAATATAATAAAATTGAAAACGCAGGTCATACAACTAATAAGTTACATGTTCTTCCCCAATGTAAATAACGGGAACAATAATGTTTTATTTCTAAATCAAGGGGCCCTTGTTACTAAAATTAAACTAAGCTAAAATGAACAAAAAAAGTTGGCTGTAATGACCCTAAATATTATAAGTTATTAAACATTCACAAACGCTAGTCTTTTAATTATAGTCTTAACTGACTTGTCTGGTAGTTCTACGTGATCAGCTGATTCACCCCAGCCGGAATAATTTAGCGAGGGGGTGGAGATTGAAGAAAGTTAAATAACGGAATTTATCACTTACTTGGTGATCTGAAGATTGCATTATTCTCGGAGGAGTTGGCGGTTACAAACGGCGGTCTTGGATATTCACTTATCGTATGTACAATACAACCTTGTCAGATTGGGTTCCAAATAGACAGGGAGTTGGAATCGACCGTTTCTAGAAATTCGCCCTAGGCGGAAGTAGATGAAGCGGATGCTAACTTAATCCCTTAATTCGACATACGGGTACCTCTCAACTATACTTTGAATATCATCTAGACGCGCACTACAAATAAACGTGCTTTACCTGTTTGCGTTACCAGCTCTACCCTTGAAGTCTTTCTCCTTGAAATTGACGGGCGAAGACGAGAGGGATTAATGTATATTTTTAAACTTGACGGCCTTTATGCGGGAATTGTTGAATAAGTGTTTTTAAGAAAGGAACGTTCCTAATTTTTATAAAATGTAACTTTGGATTTCGTGCGCTTTTAATAATTGTTAGTAAAATGAAATTATATTATTTATAGATTTACAACGTGATTTTGACTTAAACTAATATCGGTGCTTTACCAATTGTATTTTGTTAAGACTACGCGGAAGTATATACAGGGTGTTTTCAAATAAGCGACCAAAGTCGTAAGATTTTCAGACGCGCTTACAATCTTTGTTCAAATTATATCTGCTTGTTTTGAGAGGAACTACGTCGTACTACGTGAGACTTATTATCCAATAAATGAATACCCAGAAGAGGAACAATACTCTTAAGCGGTAGTTTTAAGTTAGAGTTACATTTATCTAGAATTGTCTATATTTCGGCTCAAAATTCGTAAGCTATCTTCAGGACGACACTACAATATCTTAGTAAGCACCGTAAGTTCTAACTAAAGATATTACACTCACGTGTTATAATTATTTCGTTAACTCAAAATTTAACATATCTTTGGGAGTTATACAACACATCTAACAGTTTACCTTTAAATTGATACAAATGATCTAACACATAAAAAATGTTATAATTAAAATAAGGTTGTAAAAGCAACAAGTGTAGATTTAAATGACAAATAGATACAAGTTATGTACCACATGTAGTTGTGCAATAAAAGTAACTAATTACTGCTGAGAAGCTTTAACATAAAAATTACGGAATAATATAAACTTTACGAAAACTAATGTATAACCATAAAATAAAGAACAAATATCACCTTAGGTTCGTCTTTATGAAGGGAATTGTTGATGCCAACAATAAACATACTTATTAATTCACATCAACATAATAAATAATAAAAATGTATATAAAATTCTTAGATATCGATAATGTGTTTTAACCAAACGTAAATTAGTTAGTCTTAACGTTTTAGAATAGGTTGTAAAATTATTAAGAACCGGCAGGTTTGTTAAAAGCAAAAGATGTACAGGTAATATACATACGTAACCATCACCACAGACAGTATAATTTAAAGAAGCGCGAAAATTTAACAAACTTGCCGCAAAGATATGTAAACTAACAAGTAAGACCCGAAACTCGCAAAAAGACACGTTTCTCGCAAATTTAGAATTGACTACGTGAGAATCGAGAAGACATTGGCTGAAATTCAAATAACCAACAACTGTATTGAACAATGAGAATTCCCGAAAGTTATATAAACGCAAACTTAACTAAAAACCACGTATTTTTCTGGTCTACCATAAATGTTTATAGTGCACAGTTCAGTAAACAAGTTCATCAGCAAAAGTCTCTGCAAGTCCATTGCAGTAAAAAGAATTATAACAGAATTACCACGAGTTAGGAATTCATCCAAGTAATTCAAAGAAGTTAATAACACTGCACCAAGTGTTATAGCAGTTTCAGAGTGGACATCCGTTTCACCTAATAAAATCAGTCGGAAGACATCGAAAAGATTAGTTCTCGTTTCTTTCTTATTTTCCGCGAACGCGAATCGCCAGCGTTTAATTAGTAAAACAGTTAAGATTAAGGCCCCTCAACACAGCTCTACGATTTCTAACATTCCCCTTGTTAGAATTTGTGTAGATTACCCACAATACAGCAATAAGTGTGCACTTTTATGATGACAGATTTCTATTGAATAGTTCATAATCCTCTGTAGGTAGGTGTATAGGAAAGTAACTAGCGTCAATAACTTCAAATTAAATGTAAAACGGGTGCTGTCTTACACCAGATTTTATAAATAGAAAGAAGCTAATTTGCACCACCCCGTGCTGTGCATCTAAATCGGAAATGCTAAAACAGTCCATTTTAAGCATAAGCAATGGTTAACAGTCATGCGTGTAGGCTTTGGATATAGCGTTTTTCTTTTTTACGAAATTTTCTATTTAACGAATGTTTTATTTGAATTTACCAACTTTGTTAAATAGAGGTTTCGTTTAGTTCAAAAACGAATACGTCTGTTGATAGCGCTGTAATTAAACAGTACTACTGTAATTTCGATAATTATTAATTTCGAGATATATAAACTAACCCTTGCCACTTTATATAATTCTTCTGCAATCAGATATACATACATAGTTATGTTAATTAGAAGTATATAGTACTTCATTTTTTGACCACAATAGTCTGATAGTAATCATCATTTAACAATTTTCTTCGGACTATATTTGTAAATTGTAGTTATTGGTACTTTAGTTACGGATAATTAATTTTCTGTATCGCCTTCTTGGCATACGAATAAATATTATTTAGGGTGTTTTTCTTTTAGTATAATAGTGGTAACGAAAATACAGAACTGGATTGAAATCCGTCCATTTATCACCAAAACACAATAAAGCTAAAATTGAAACAAAACAATTTTGTTTCTTACAACAGTCTGTATATAAATGAATTCCGATGTAGTTGGCTTGCTATTAATCTTATTTTTTCTACAATCGTTTTGAAAAATTAACCTGCAATTTTCATTTACATTATCACTTTTATGAAGAAACCGAACAGTTCATAATTTGTTATATAAATTATTATTAATCTAATCACTGTCATATGAAATTATACTACAATACAATGTTTGTCCTGCCCTAATTTTATTTCGGAGAATATAAATTATTAAAAAAATTTTATCGTTTAAATTTTGCAACACTTCTGTTGGAGTTACCAGTGTTATTTTATAAATGTTACAATATCGATTAACATGAGTCTTGTACATACATTTAGTAAACTAGTGAGAACTGTCGCTTAAAATTTAAGTAGCTTTATTCATAATAAATTTAATATAAAAACCAAAGTCTTTCTATGGTTGATGCTTCCTGAGAACGGCTGATATGGCAATATGGTTCACAAGCATCGAGTCAGCAGTTCTACTTATTCTATGATACGTAGCCTAATATATAACTATTCCCACATAAGATTTTGTCATTTAGAATGAATAAATTATGAGAAAATGAAAGAATAAATTATCTGGAAATGGTGAGTTCGGTTGGTTTGTCAATGTATGTAATATAATTAATGAACTTTTCTTTGAAGGAGTTACGGTTATATATAATGTTAAAACTTATAATTAATAAAACAATTAAAATGCTTAAGATTATGGAAGTAATTGAAATATAAGAATGATTAGAATGATACTAATAATTTGTTCCTGTCTGTTTAATTTAATTGTTATCGATTAGTTTTTTATGTTAACAGGATTGAATCTAAATGAAATATTTCGGATAGAAAAGTAGAATTAATTTGTAATTTATCGATATTAGGTAATTCCAATTTGGCTAGTTTAGTAGATGAAGTTTTAATATAAAATAGTAGGATATCATGATTTTATTGCATTACAATCACGGGTTAAGCTGTGAATTAGTTATACTTTTCAAAATCTTTTCCCAAGACATTTTACATGTATAAATTGTATCGAATAGAGTTTGTCGACATAAGATATTTTTGTCGGTTAAATCGAATATTTCTGGATTACAAGTTTGATTTGTGTTAAAGGAGAGTAATTGGGTTTCACAAAGTTTATTATTAGGAATTTTAAAATGATTGTTGGGAGAGTAAAGGTATAATCCTGGTATGACTAATTTACAGGTTTCAAAATCAATAGGTGTGTTCTTTAACGTTGAAAAGTAAAGTATTGTGGGTAGGTCTTATCATCATATACTGGTTTTTGTTCACAAAAATAGAGAAAGGGATTAACTGAAATAATTGATATTTTCTGTCTGTAGAAATTAAAGGGATTTGATATGCTTAGATTCGTAGAAATGTAACTTTTCTTTTTCAGAATGAAGTAGGAGTGACATATTTATCAGAGCGGACTTTTAAATACAATGAAATTTGATTAAAATTTTGTATTAATGTCTCGTAATGCATAAGGGATGTGTGTAACTGTTGGTTTCGGGCGAAAGTTAAGGCATTTTCTAGAATTTTGTTAAAACTGTTATTTTGTAGAATGATCGCATCTAACTTATTCTCTAAAAGTTCTTTGTTGGTTTTAATGATTTCGATTGTTTTAAAAGTATTGTAACGAAACTAGTTAATTGTTTTAAAATGTTTATTTATATTCACTAATATTACAATTATTTATATACATTTAATTATTTAAACGTTTATTTCACAATCCACTAATAGCAGACATTTATATTTCTATTTATGTACATATATTTATATTTATGTTCATCAGTAACCAGCAGTACGAGATTCTAAAAAAAACTAAACTAAGGGAAATTAATCTGCTGTTTATATAGAAAAGGGAAAACTCTAGAAGCTCTAAATTAGTGAAGAATAAAATTAGTCATAATAATGATGCAATAAATTGTAATTGTATGACTTATTGCTGACCTAACTAAATTGACAGATATCGGTTACCGCAATGAGTCATTGTGATTACATCACCTATTTTATTATAAAAAAAACATGCTAGATGATTCTAGAATTCTCCATCTATTGTTTCTAATTTTTGTTACAGTATTGTTTAAAATGTGTCTGTTGTAGTAGGTTTTGAGCATGATTTTCAGAGACCTTTTGTAAATCGATGAAAAAGTTTTCGTATCGTTCGCCATTAGAGGCATCTAAATTACCGGGTTCAGTATTTGTCTGTCTGCAAATAATTGTTCGATTAAATTATCTGATTGTTCTAATTACAGTGAAATGATTAGAAGCATGTTATTGTGAGATAGTCTTATGAGAATCTAAATTTTCTAAAATATTGGTTATCCTAGATAAATTAGATTTTAATGTATAATAATAATAATAATAATAATAATAATAATATTAATATGTATTTATTGACCAACAGAAAAATTTTCCATTTACAGGTCAATTTGACTATAATACAATAATATAACTTTATAGTTATTGTCAGAATCAAACTTATAAAGTAATTACTACATATAGGAAAGAAAAAAAATAATATATAAATTCTAACGTAAATTATACCTTGCTTAATAATGTCTTTAACGTATCAAAAAATATATCACAATAACTATTTATAACTCTAGAGTAATCTATAACTTTAATCAAGGTCCATTAATTTTCTTTAATCTCGGTGTTGCCTAAAACTAAGGGGAATAGTCCATGGTTGTCAGTAATGTCTGTAATAGTCACGTCACTTCTGGCAATGGGTATAATGTACCAGGTGGTGAGGATAATAAGTTTATATCTGAAAGGGTTCAGTAAGCTTTGTACCTCGTTTATAATTAGTGATAAAAACTTTTTGATTAAGATTGAATTTTGCAGGTTTTCTAGCTTTGTTTATTCTAAAATTTCGTAATTCTTTAGTTTTGTTTTGGATGTCGCTCAAGTTTTTATAAAATTCAATCATCTTATTTTTATTGTCATTCATATAAGTGACATAGAATCTATCGGTACATAAATCGTAAGGATCTAGTCCATCAATATGTCCGAATAATATTTCGTATGGGGAAAATCTTAAACTAGAGTGAATGGCCTAATTATATCCAAGGATGCAATATTTTATACGTGCGTTTTTGGGTATGTCAGCGTAAGCGATAACGCTCGATGAAAATTGAATGCAGGCGTTCAATAGAGGAGTTTGAGTGATGATGGAGAGGTGCTGTAAACTGCAAATTGATTCTGTGGAGTTTCAAGAAACTTCGAAAATTGCAGTCTTGAATTTGCTGTCTGCAATGATAAGTTTTGAGACCGAATAACTAGAGATAAATGAAAATAAGGCATTAATGATGTCAATTTGGTTATTAGACTGTAGGGAGTGTGCTTGTGCGAATTTGTTAAAGGCATCAATGACTTTTGGATCCTTAGTCCTTATTCGGTTTCCTGGTATACTTTTGTGTTTCGCATATATCGCAATTATTTATAAATTCTTTTACATCTCTGTCCATATTTTTCCAGTAACATTTTTTCTTAAGTTTCTCAATTATTTCAATCATTTCTCTATGATTAGTTTTTCCTAAATGGTCATTTCAATATGTTGTATTTGGTCGACTGGGCCATTACATAAATTACTTGTGATAAGTATTTGTGAAAATTCAGTGAGCTCCCATTAATACTTTCTACGACGAACTGTGAGAATGCTTCGAATAGTTCTTCGCTTTGAAAGTAGCAATAACAGTGTGTTTTAGGTTGACAATGCTTAAGGAGTATGGTTTTAAACATTTCGGTTTCGTTAGGAGGGGTTACAATGACTAGGTAATGAGTAAATGTATCGTCTTAGTGGTTTTGGTTTTCTTGGCTATGGTTCCTTTTATAAATTCAATTTGATTTTTATGACATTGCAAGGGTCTTTCGCATGTCTATTATAGCGGTAGAAGGTAATTGATAGTGTAAAGTAGACACCAATGATTCGTTGTCGTTTTCATTTATTTCATTTTCGAACTTTTGTTCAATAATTTTTTCGGGAATTTGTGCCGTTATGGTATTAACTTTTCATAATTATAATCTTCCCTTGGATGTCTCATTTGTATATTTTGTAGAATTTTTATTTTGGGTTTTTCCTTGATGATTGGGATATCTTGGTATTGTTGCTGTTGGTTAAATGTAGGCATGGCGATTTCGTCTTCGTCTGGAGGGTTGAATATGAGTGTACAAAATTCTTCAATATATGGTGTATCAGACCTTAAGGATATTATGCTAATTTGATCGAAATCGGGTTCCAGTGTACTTAGTTCGCCTGTGGATATGAGGCTAATTTGTGCGCGGGATAATGCATTGGCTACTTTGTTAAGTTTCCGGATAAATATTTAATATCAAAATTATACTCTTCTAAGTTAATACTTTATTTAACTAATTTAAAATTTGGTTACTTAATGTTCTTTAACCAAACAAGTGGGTGATGATCGGTGTTAATTGTGAATTTCACTCTATATAAGTAGGATTTAAAGTGTTTGCAAGGTCGTTCAATAGTGGGATAATTGATCTCTGATTGATCTAGAATGTGCCCATTTTGTGATAACACGGCTTCAATAATATATTTACTAGCGTCTGTTGTTAGCTCAAAAGGTTTTTTAAAATCAGAATAGACTAAAATTGGATCATTGGTTAAAATGGTTTTCAGATAATTACTAGTGAAAGTTTGATTGTGTATGATTTTTGCGACATCCTTGAAGAATTTTTGGTAATAGCGCAACATTCCGAGAAATGATTTTATTTCACTTCTGGTTCTGGGTGGAGAAAATTTTGTAATAGCTTTTATTTTGTCTGGATTTGGTTTGATTCCATCTTTTGTTAGTATGTGTCCTAAGTAAACTATTGAGTTCTTTAAACATTCTGATTTATCTATTTGTACCTTTAAATTATACTTTCGGTATCTTTCGAAAACATTTCTTAATTTAATAAAGTGTTAAGTTAAGGAATTAGAATAAATAATAATATCATCCAAGAAGACCATACATTGGTTAGGGGTTAATCCGGATAAACAGCGATTAATTAATCGCTGAAAAGAGACAGGGCCATTTTTCAAACCAAATGGCATCCTTTTGAATTGAAAGTATTCCTCTTCTGTAGAACTGGTTTTTCTTTATCTTCATCGGATATCTTTACTTGATAAAAGCTGGATGTATTGTAAACTATTCGGATCTTCCGAAGTTGTCTGACACATTTTCGATTAGAGGTAATAGATTTTGTCTTTAATTGTGTTTTTATGTAGTTTTCTATAATCGATCACCATTCGCCATTTTTGTTTGCTAGAGTTATCCATTTTCTTTGGGAATATCCATATAGGTGCATTGTAAGGGGATTCTGGTGGTTCGATGATATCTTCGTCTAACATTTTAGTTATTTGTTGTTTAACCTCATCCCGGGGAATCTATAATTGTAAATAGGTATACTGCTCTTTGTTCTAATGTGGTTCTCGGTAATGTTGGTGAAGGTTAAGGGTAATTCGGGAGTATAAAATATATCCTTAAATTCGTAAATTTGCTTCTTTTTAGTTTAATTGGTCAATGTTACATGTTTTTCAAATTTTCCATTAATATTCTCTTTCTAGATTGATTATTAAATTGAGTATTCAAGTTTATATTATTTAATTGTACATTATTTGTCTTTAGGACGTTTTCTTTCTATTCGTCTAATATTTCAAAATTTCAAAGCCTTGCATCTCGTTGGATGTATTAATTACAGTAGTATAAAAATAATTGTTGTGAACTTTAACTAGCTCATGGGGAGTCTGACAAAATTTATTAAATCTTTTTGGTCACAAATTTTTGTGCCATTACCATTAGCGGCGGGTAACCCTACTTCCATTTCAGTTCTAGGCGGAATTGTGATTATTCTCTTTATCATAGAATTCTCATTGGTTTTTGAAAAATTGCATTCATGGCGTTTTTCTTTTTTTGTTTGAGTTGGGATTCGCATTTGTTTTCAAAATCTTGTGACATCATTGATATTTGTTTTATTTTCAGGCGGCGATGACTAAGGGCAGTTTATTTAGCAGAAGCAATGTTTGTTGGAGTTGCTACATCCACAAACAATCAGTATGTTCGTCATTTAAGCAACGTTGCCCCAAACAAAATCCTTTTGCCCATTATTTGACATCGTTTAATTTATCACAATGCAGCCTGCGCGACACTCTACTTTTGAAGATTCATACACACTTGTAGTTTTATTATTGCATACGACAAACTATTCAAGCAATTTTCATAATCACGTACTTGTATATTTTCGAATTATCTCGATCAAACATGCGCATTTTTCATTGTTATCCTTAGATCTAAAAAAATTCAAATAAATATAAATAATATGTTAACCATCCCAAGTAACACTTTAAGTAATTATAACGGGCATAGAGGTTATATTTATTTTACCGCAGTAAATATTACCGAACTGTTACATATGTTTCTATTTTAACGTGAAAATTATCTGATTCACTTTTTTATCGCTGAAAATATCTTTAAATTATAATTACTAACTAGTATTATACGTTTCAGTAGTATTAGAAGTACCTGAAACGTAATAAAAACAATTCTTAATTACTCTTAAGAAATGTCAACTTTATAGTAAAAATATACTAGTAATAACTATCTTTAAATACTTAATTAATACCTCGAAGAAGTTGCTTCTTACAAGTCATTTGTCAAGTTTCTGTAACGCTTTGGTTGCTATTATTTACTACTACAAATTCAGTACCTTGAAACACAAGTTCAATAACGCTAAAATAGCCAAAGAATTTAATGTCAACATCGCCATATTTTATCGAAATTATTAATACTAATCAATGAATAACATTATTTTGTTTAAATTGTTTTGTTAATATTTTATTTAGTTTTACTTCAAATACATTATATCTACAACTTACGTGAAAATATGTTGTATATTTTCATTTAAAATACTTCAGTGGTTTTTTTCTATAATTTTTGTAATGTTTATTTTTATAAATATTAATATTTCACGAGGCGTGCCTATTTTGTGGCGGTATCATAATCACATTTATCAATAAACAGGCATTTGTTTTTATTTTAGGAGCATTGTACATGTTATACACGTATTATACTTTCCCGATTACTATACGAGTATTCATCCATATTTACTGTTTACCATATTCCTTGTAACCTCATGATAAAGTTCTATAGAAAACGATAGCAATATTTACAATATTACAATATTTACAAAGTTACTTGGGTAAGATAGAAACAACATTATTAGAAGGGGGTAAAGTAATTACAAGTTTTAACGGCCAAACTGTAACGTAATTAACTCTAACTCTCTAGTTAGAGAAACGTATCTGCAACGGTGATAAACAAGTAATATATACGTAAATGCGATTTCGCATTTTAGTGACATATACGTTTTAGGATGGTTGAAATGGATAGTAACCAAACATTTTGAAGTCGACTTAGGAGTTGTTAATCAATAACTAAAAATGCTGCTTGGGATTTGTGAACATTATTTGCATTGGTATAATAAGTTAGAGAAAGTCGTGCGTTGTCTCACATCAGGCGTTTTTCTTTGGCAGGTGCTACTTATCGTTTAAATGACATAGTTTACTGACAGTATTTGCAGCATATTCAAATTACAGCATAATATAGACGATACAAAGAAATTTTCGAAAGTAATATTCTTTGTAATTGTTACATTTATTCAAGTATGTTTTCCCAAAATGTATTAAAAGATTGTCTTGCAAACAATTTACCATTATGGTAAACGAGCGGATAAAGAGCATGTAAAACTTTGTGATTGTATAGCTTGTTATAATATATAAGGCTAGAAAACTTATATTACTGGTTGTATCTAAAATTAATAAAAAATAAAGTAATTTTATAAATTATAAATGCACAGTAGATACTCAATTTTTCGTCACTCGGATTCGTCATATTCTAAAATTCTTCATCCAAAAAATTAATGAAACCAAATCTATTTTATGGTAGTAAAAAGGGTGGTTCTAATTGGTTGATTTTTTGCTAAAAGTATAAAGCAAATTATAAATACAAACTTACGTTTTTTGCTTGTAATTTGTTATGTTTGTAATTAAATTAAAAAGATCCATAAAATGGTTACGTATTCTAAGAAGTGTAGTGTGAAATGTACGACCTTTAATTATAACGGAAATCCTTTGAATGTTTACACTAGAATATTTACGAGTATAACATTTAACATGCACTGCTCATAATGTTGTACGCAACTATACATGTCATCTTGAATCTTGTTTACTGCATTAATCTGAGCCTGTTAATACTAATTAATCGGATAGCGTGCGTTAATTTTTATCAATGCAGCAAACATATTATTTAAACCGTTTATAAAATTGTATATTTTAAAGGCGGTTTCCACCTGTAAATTTACTTAAAAGGTCGAATACCTTTCTAAAGATTACAAGGGATT
>JAHWXV010582270.1:0-11734 GCA_024586415.1 Phrixothrix hirtus | reverse complement strand
ATAGCCAAACAATGCTTGTCATATGTTTAGTTACATTTCTAGTTTCTCGACGTGCCAACTTTGGTTAATTTCAACTTTGTAATACAAATATTCCTAAATTAAAAAAAGTCACTGATCACGTGGTGTTCGGGATTAAATGAAAGCACTGTACCACGAAGTTGTTCACCTGGTACCTGACAATAATTTATGGCTTGTTCCTCAGAACTAAATTATTTTTTATCGGCGTTGAGCGCTTGTGGTCAATGTGCGGTCGTCATGTTTTTCTATTAATTAGAGTTTAATGGTCTTTATGTTCGGAATGCATGTTCAATAATTTGTCAATTTTTATTCTAAACCTTTATGTGTATAACCCATTGCCTTCATTATATCTACTGGCTCAGGTGTATGCAGTTTAAAGCATGACGGCAGATATTTTTAAAACAATTGGCGTGGGAAAGGGCTCAGTAAAGACTATAGCATTTTATGTCCATTTCAAGACTGAGTAGTTCAGATCATCACTACGGTTTCTAGCCATATCCAAACAGAATATTTGGAAGTCACAGTTTGCACATGGTAATTCATTCGGTGTAACTAGTTTGACTCGTTTTTTCTTTAATCATACTGATTTTCTGAGTGCAAATAAACATTTATTGGGAAAACGAATTTGTCCCTTTAATTCGTAACTTATTGCCCTAAGAGTGAATGATGGTTACGAGAGGCCTGAAATATATTAACTATTTCACGTTTAGCTTTTATGTAAGGACGAGATGATAATTGGTTAATCAAGTAATAAAAGGCTGTTTTTCTGTTCCAATATCTTCTGTTTTCCAACTTAATTACGGAAAGTTGAATACACTTTGTCCGGTGATGTACTAAGGCACTAGTCCTATCACGGAAGGTACTTCCATTAAGTCGTACAAAATAGACGTCAGTGGCCAGCTTGACTACTTCGGTTCATGAAAATCTTAATCTCCGGGACAATTTTGATTTTAGGAATAGATAATAGTCAGAAGGAGGTAAGTTTAGCTAATGAGCTTGATATGGCAAAGCAATTACGCCCTAGTTCGTTAATTTAGCCATTACAATGAAATTCGTGTGATCAGATGCAATATCCTGATGATAAATATCATTTATCAGATAAAACTGGCCATTTTTGCAAAATATTTTGAGATAATTAGCTTAAAACGATAGTATAGCATTCTAAATTCATTTTTTGGCCGTATGGCATCGAAAAAAAACTGATTTTATCACCTTAAGAGTTGATTTCAAAGTCACTTCTTCTTTAATAGAGGTGCAGCCAGGCTTTGCTAACTGCTTTATCTCTAAGATCTAGTAATTAACACAAATTGCATCAGTAGTAACTAATAGGATAGACCCTTCTTAAAACAGTCTCTACAATTTTACGAAATTTACATTTGGTCGAGCGGCACTCACTTTGCTGATAGCTTTTTCATACTTAACTCTTGCCTTTCGTATTTCTTTAGCGCGTCTTTTTGTAAGCAGATAACCTGGTATCGATCTGGTATGCAGATATAGTCTATCCATTTGTAAATGTTTGCTGGTAGTTGATGCATAGGTTAATGCATAGTTAATGCATTATTTAAGTAAAAATATTTAATCTGAAATGCATATTAAAATATATTCATTATTAAAAATGCAAAATATTTTTTAAATGCAGTAAGTCAATAAAGTGATAAGAAGATAAAACTTGAATATAGCATACACGGTTTCTTGGGCTAATTGAATTAGACTCCAGCTTCTTGGATATAGGCAAGTTCATATTTTAGCGCAATTTATTAATCTAAAATTAAAAGTACATTCAAAGCACAAAATCAGGAAACTGCAATTTTTGCGGGATCACACCTAATTGTAGCGTTTAAAATGTTTGAAATACAGAAGTTACTTCAAGTAAAATGCCTTCACAACTATATTCAAATCCTACACTGTTTTTAATCAGATAATCAAGAGTACAGATAAAATAAATTCCGGGCGCAAATTTGAAATACATTTTTATTCGTATATTAAATTGCTTACGCCAATTTTCTAAAATTAAATAAATAAAACTAGCTGATTTTTGAATTATCAAGACTAACGAAATTTGTATTTCTCTCTACTGGCCAGGTAGAGACTTTAATACATATTATTTACTGTACCTTCCACGAAAAATTAGCATACTTATACTTCAGAATTTCTTTAATTAAATGTAGCCTAAATTACTCTGTGCGTTTAGTTTATAATAAACGTTATATTTCTCTTACTTATGCAAGTATTGCATTTGATAATTCATGTTGCTATTAAAACTTTTAGCACGTTAGCCTAGAGCGGAAAATTACATTCACATAAGTATCGTCTCATACTGAAATGGTGGTGACCTAAAATTGTGCCGCGGAACATTATATAAGTATTATGTAATCTTATTAGTTTCCATTTAAGTAAATAAACTCGTTTTATAATGTGTTATTAGATTTATTATGTATGCATAAGCCATTTAAACTAAAAATCTATAAATTTTGTTTAGAACTATTGAATTCAAGGTGAACCTGAATACCTACGTTTTGTCCAGTTTAAGAAATTTTTGCTTGTAAGCTGGCAAATTTTAATTTAATGTACTCAGTCAAGGAAATAACAAGTTGAAATAACAATACTTCGCTATCAAGTTACTGTGATATTTGTATGTATGTTCCAAATTTGATTCAATATTGTAAACTATAAAGCTTTTATAAAAGTGTAGTTTCTCCAAAGTGAGTGGTATTAATCATGAGTATGGGAATATCGTAAAGTGCCTCAAAAAATAGAGAGCGATGGCCCAAAAGTTATCTATGAATGGTTAGTCGTAGAGTATGCAGGAAATTACTAATGTATTTTTAAGTTAAAGATAAAACTAAACAACTTCGTCGGAGTAAAAAATCGACACAGGGTGATCCAAAATTTGAATGAAATGTTGAGGTAAAATCAGCCGAGGATTTAGTGATATTAGATCGGCGAATGAAGTATTAAACCAACAGCTTCAAAAACCTCCAGTTCAAAATTTTTATCAAAAAAAAATTCCCAAGAAGATTTAATTCCTAGGGAAAATGAACAGAACCTTCTTTCGCGAATTGTAACAAGTTATGAGACGTGGGGCTACGGTTGCAGTCCTCCTATCAATCCAGAATCAAGATAGTGGATACATAGGAGTTTCCTGCCACCTAAAAAGAGCAAAACTCAATCTTTTACTGGAAAATTGGTGGAAAGCATTTTTTTAAGATATCAAAAGAGCTAATGCAATTAACAGTGAACTATATTTAGAACGTCAAAAATTCTTACACGGAAAATGACCACATGCTTAGAGAAGAGAAGGTTTGATATAGTATTACAGTTGCTATTTCTTTTTACTTTAAAATTTAGTGAGTGTTTTAACGATTGCGCTTCTACAGAAACAACTGTTTGTTTTTGGACATCATAACCAAGATGGAAATGGGTTATATCGCTCATGATCGATTTTACATGTATTGTCAATTTCACAAAAAAGCTTTTATGATGGCATTACAGTATTTCAATCTCTGGATAAGAGTTTTTGCACTACCTGGATTTTATAGGGGAAGAGATATGTCAACCTTCAAAAATTGGAGAAAATCGTACTTAAAGATGTCAAATTGTATCGTACATTTACGCGTCGATGTTTTCGAATTACCATTAAATTATGTAATGGTTGTCACACTGAAAAAAATGAAAGCATTAAATTTACAATCTCAAAGAATGTTAAAAGATATTAATTAAAGCAACAGCTGAACTATTTACAAAACAAATTTACATTTTTATTTCAACTACCATAGTTTGTTAAAATAATATCTTTTATTTCAACCAATAAGGGTTTTTAAATTTGATAACAATAGATTTCAACATTTAAATGACAGTTTTACTATGGTTAGATTAAATATGCTGTGCAGATTTAAATTAAGTACGAATAAATGTTTGATCTAATCTCTTTATCCTTGAATTTGATCCTTAAGTAACAGAGCAATAAGAAAAAAAATTGTTAATTACCTTCAAGTAGTATCTTCCTCCAACAGTTTAAGAAATTTGTTGCAAATCACCACATGTAATTCCATTAAATAAAAATGTGAAGTTGTTACTTTTTAAATGTAAAGTAACTGACAACAAAGAAAATACGTACAGGCCGACCAAGATATCTTGGGCTCCAGCTTATGTATGCGCAATGTCAAATGAATCATCCTTAAGCGAGAGCTCACTTTCATTATGTTTCCGTAGTGTGAATATGTGTATACTCAGGTGAAAACAATTACTTATTAATTTAAGGCATATTACATTGTTTTTAATAAGTTTATGTATATTAAGATTAATCCCTTCTGTCAATTGTTTCTTTTTATTATTATTTGCATTTTAAATTGAAGCAGACTGTGTTAATACTTACAATGAATACATAAATGCAAAGTAAAGATTATCTTTTCTGAAAAGCTAAACGAGATACCTCAAAAACTCAAGGGACAAGAAGGTATTAAAGGTTTTAATTAAAATATTATTGATTATTTACATTTTATTTACAGATAATTTTTATTTTTTAAACATGAATGTAACACGTAAAAATTAAAAAGGATGTATTAACCTCAACTTCAGTAAACCATTACTTTGATAAGAATTGATTCTAAACTCAACCAAACAAACCAACATTTAAAATAAAACTTTTAATGGACAATAATATTTTTTTGACATAAGTAAATAACTACTAAAATTATATATTTAAGAAATATTGTTATAGGTGTAAAACGATAACACGAAACTTCAAGTTAAAAACGTTGACATTACGGACATATATCAACACCTAAATTATTTAAAACTGTTAATTAACTACAATAAGAATAAAATTACTAGTACCTCGTCCTAAAGTAAATGTATTTATTATATATAACCTATGTATTATTCCAAAATGCCACAATAAATTGATTCAATATATTTTCATACATTAATATAATAAAGTAAAAACTTTTGCTTTAACACTTTGTGGTTATCTTTACAACATTAAAAAGTGTTGAAAAAATAGCTTAAAGAAGTTAAATTAATTAACGTTCATCGTTACTTTAACCACGTTCAACTGTTAAAATAAGATAAGCAGATAATTCAAAAAAATATTGAGTTGGTAGTTACATCAAATATTTTAAAATATCATTTTGACCATGAAAAGTTAACATTTTAAGTTAATTACTTGGACATTACAAATAGATTGTTCGATTTAACACTTAAAAATGGTTAAATAAACCAATTGTTGTTAGTTTCAACGATTTATTTTTCTCAGTGCATTTAAGCACAGCAGAAACTATGTTATTTTTGAAATATTTGACTTTTTCAATTTGCTGCGAAGTATATGATTTAATAACTTTAAAAATAGGTTATAATTGTTCAAAACAAGTATTACACTACGCAGAAAAAATTATTCCAAAATATCTAAATAATAGTGTCGCGCCTATTATCAATATACATATTTAACATTGAAAAAAGGCATATACAAAAATAGGACTACCGTTCAGTTATTTAGTGGTGGCATTCCAAATTATAACCTTCAAGATTTCAGAGGAACGATAGAAATTAGTGGAGAACATTTACATTAAAGAATTTCTTATTGGTTATAAATTCCTGAAATGACAAATTATGTGGTAATAAGAGCATCAAGCAATAACATAAATTCCGCTATTACTCTCTTACTTGTAAATATGATATACTCAAGTCAAAAAATTGGCATTGTTTTGATAATAATTTTGAAAATTATTTTCATTTAAACATTAGGCGATTGATAATTTATAGATTAGCCTTTCTTAGAATCTAAAAAACAAGAATAGTGTCCCTCTAAAACGGCGCGAACGATAGCTACGAACAAGAGCAGATCAATACGCCCTACCTCTGGCATAACATATCCCTTCCTGTCTTACTGCCACCTTCCTCCCTGACCCTACGACACTTCTTCGACTGCATACCTTAGACAGCCTTTTCAAAATGAATTATTTTATTCTAAGGCGTTTATAATAAATTTGTATTTATTGTAATTGCTTATTTTTAATTTCATTGCATGAATATGCTGTTTATTATTATCCTAATAATTAATAAAATAATTCCTTGTACCAAGCATTAAAAAGTAATATATAGCAAAAATTATCATTATTGCCAGGATGAATTCATTTTAAGTTTTATTAAAAGTAGTCAAGTTATATTTCCTACCCATTTATTACATTTCGCAGATTTCATTTCAACTTCATATTAAAGAAATTGCAAGTAGCTTTAATTTCTCGTAGGAAAGAATTTTATACAATGAAAAGTAATTGTGTTAGAAATCCTTTTCGAAATTTAGTAATTACTTTGCAGGCGAAAAATATTGAATTCCGTGTATGGCGATTATTGTTTTACCTTTCCTTTGTCAGAAATCAGATCCTATATGATAAGGAGAAAATATTCTCTTATATAGTATCCAATTACATTTATTAAATGATTTCGTAGGTCCATAATGTATAAGAATAATCTTATTGATCAACGTAAAGGTGTATTCAACGATGTATTGTATTTTAATTACGCTATAGTCATGACATGTACGACTTCTTCAGTCAACGATATCAAAACACTGATATCGAACAATAATGAAACATCTTGTTATAAACTAAAGCTAAACAAACGGAATGAACACGTATCATTTTCATTAAGGTCGTCGTTTAACTTTATCTATGCACTCATAAAGCAAAACATACTTATTCATGTCTGTGTATGTCAATACATAGCGGTATAGAAGTGACATGAGCAATTTTAATCAGAAATATTGAGAAATTCTAAAAAACAGGGTACTGCAGTAATTTTGTGTGCATGCAGTGGTTATATGGTAAAGGAATTTGTATAGAGATGAGTAGAAGTTTAGGACGCTAGTTTAACTTAGGAACAATATAACTGACGTTAGTGAAGGCAGGGATTGTTGTTATTGCCCATCTAACTATTGTATTTTTATTATTAAGGAATGGTCGAAGGTTTGTGGTTTCTTTAAGAATAAATCGGGATATTCTGTTTTTATAAAATTTGTACTAATTAAGATATTGCTGATGTAATTCCTTTAAAATCAAATTAATGTCGTACATCGACAAAAGAGTAGTTACTTTTTTAAAAATCATGTCTGATGAAAATCTAAAAACACTTAAACTTCAGGTTAGCTTTACAACATACCTTTATATAAAAATATCCTTTGAGAATAGCCGTCGCTCTTTAAGCCGCGGTCGTCGAAAAAATATGGTATTTGTTACACATAAAGGAAAACCGTTTAAGGCTTGTTACTTTTACACCGGTAAAAACATGAACATTTATTCTGTAATTGTCTACAAGATATATAAAATTCATAAAAGTCGTTAGATGTAAGTAGCAAGATGACTCGCAAAAATCAAGTACCTACCCCGAGGGATTAAATATCTACCACGTTAATATCGTTAATCTTGTATAGCACTATAAGTAGATAAAATAATAAATATTTTAAATCTAATGAGATTATAGTTTTCAATGGTTTCTCTAACGTTTTACCATTTATTCTATCAGAAATGATATTAAATTTAAATTCAACTACATTCTGAACTCACTTATATATGTATTACAATTTCAACTCACCTTATTTTGTACAGTAATGGAATTCTAATCAACAAATTCTATTGATAACAGTAAGTTAAAACTAATTTTGATTTCATAGCAAAAAATACATGTATATTACATTTTAAATCATTCCATTCTAAGTATCCGCGAAATTGAACCTTTATCCCGCTGTGATGCCGTTCTACCGAAATCATGTAACACTGTTACACTACGGTTTTACTTTTCTTTCTTTTTAAACTGAATTTGAGTATTTATTTATTAATTTAACGAGTAGAATTCGGTGAACTTCATTGATTTCATTTGGAAAAGATTTTGTTCAAAGATTTATTAATGTCCACCTTCTAGATTTAATTATAATACACTTACGATTGATTATTTTCTCTAACAGCCTTTTATTCTCAATGTATAAAAAAAGATCTAAAATTATTTCTTTAATGTTTATTATTGTTAATACAACATGTTTCGGAATCTAGTTTAATCCTATCATCAGGTTTTTGTAATCAAGAATTTTAATTAGGGTCTAGGGAATTAATAAAATATGTTAGTTTGAGATTAAAATTGTATAAAAATGATTTAGTTACCAGAATAATTGTAATTTAACATAATGATAGTTTTTAAAGTATTAATTTGTTTAATTTAAAATTTAAATGATAATAAGTTTTATATTGTAAATTATTTAATAAAATTTGAAATCAGGTTTAATTAATTAATTGACACATTTAACATTTAAAGACGAGGACTGGACATGCACTGCGACGCAAATTTGAAAGAGATCAAAGATTTGATTAAAACGATAAAAGTGGTGTATGTAAAGGTTAGGGATATGACCAGAAAAATGTTTAGATCCTGAAAGTAATGTGATTGACTTAAATTAAAAGTATGTTGGGTTGTCTACAGTATAGGGTTTTGAATTTTTAAATTAGTATGAATATAGAAGCATTATTTTAGGTAGAAATAACTTAAAAGTATTTCTGAGTTCGAATTCACAGACTATAAAACAAATATTTAACAGAGTTTAAATTGTGCACCATTATAAAAACGCAAGTTTTGGATATATAATCCATAGTGTTAAATAAACTAAAAATCAAAGGGACACATTCAATTGTACGAAATAAATTTCTACAAGGAAAGATCTTGCTGCAGTGAAATATAAAAATTAAGTAACCCTCCGAAATTACGGTATCATTTACTTTAATAACTTACGCAGTAAAACTTAGGGAAGGTTGCGAAATAGACGCAAACATCTAACGGAAATCCAGCGGTTCTTCTGACAAGGACACCTAACCAACTATTTGAAATTTGAGACCTTTTGATTGATCAACGTGACAACGGGAAGTGATTGATAAAAAGTTATAAAAATCAGTTCGTCACAAGAACAATCTTACTTTCGTCGAACACGGTGTTGTATGAACCAACTGTGACAGCTTAGGAGGTAGACCATCTTCAATAGTAACTATGTAAACTTCGAAAGATTCTTTGCTCGCGATAAGGATTGTTCAAGCATTGAAACCTATAGTGTCTCTGATTAATAACCGGCAGTAAATAAAAGTTAAAGAGGTACCGTCAAAGAAATTTTATAAAATTAAAGTTTTATAAAAACGGGAGTTTCGTGTTAATCGCACAACCAAATCAAGAAGTAAAACTTGAAGATTACCTATCCAGATCATAAATTGGCATGGAAGTGAATCAAAAATCCAAATCTGCTTAAAGGGAAATCAACAAAGGGAAGATATATTACCGACCAATCAAATGATAATATCAAAGTTAAATTTACTACGTAAGTAAATCTTTTGAAGTTTTGAAAACTAATAAATTTTTTAGAACGAAGCATTAACAAATTTTTATATTTATTTCAATGTAAAATTATTTTAAATTTAAGTTTAACAAACCTTTTTCTACCTGCCGAATCCGATCCGTTAGAGAAAGAGTTATTTAAACTGCTGTTATATTTGGCAGACACAAATCCTAAAGAATTGGTTCGAAGGAAATCATTGTAATTGTTACATAACTGTGTCTGTAGTAAATTTATTTCTATTTGTAGGTGCCAGAATTCAATTGCATTTATTTGCATTATTGTTTTTTTAAAAATTTGAAATTCAAATAAATGTACAGAACTGATTGTGTTTTTGTTACTTAATAGTATATATGTCGTAAATAGACTTTTGGTGTAACCCACAAAAATTTTAAAAATAAATATTGAACGGAAGTATAAACACTTTACCTCCAGGTAAAACTTAGAAGCACAGTAAATTTCTTTTCCGAACATAAAGGATTTCTCCCTCGGGCTTATTATCAACAATAACGTATGAAAACAGTTTGGTTATCTACTACTAAAACCTAATAATTACGTAATTTAAAAGACGTAATGCAATAATTTATTAAAATTACTCAACACTGCCAGTCAGATAACCAACAGTACATTTTGTATTTTATTTTAACTATTCGTTATTTTTATTGAAAATAATTACCAAAAATTGCAATTATAAATTTGCTAACAATTGTAGTAAATTATATACTGAACAAAACTAGAAAATCATTTGAAATAATAGTTATAGAATACAAAAGTTACATTCACAACGGAAAATTTACAGCAAAGTCTAAAATTGTCGAACATTGATTTGAAACAGGTTATAATATTTTTTAGGTGTTAAAACTATCAGCAGAGAATCTAACGGTTTCAAAATAAAATCTAGGGGAACGGCTTACATAAAATGTAATAACGAAATCTGCATTTCAAAGGATTTTGATGATTTACATGACATTATTTGGCTTCCCTTTAATTAGAAATTCTATTTTTATAATTGTTATCCCTTTACATAGTCTGCTGATTTCTTTTATATTGTTAATTGGGTTATCAAATTGAAACTTAACGTTGCGCTTATTTGAGTTTTTAGCTGAGGCATTATTTGTTCAATCATTGGATTAATTTAAAGGCCATGACTATACTAGTATACAAGCTAGATGATTTTTTTAGTCGACTATTAGAGGTGTCGGGAGTACAAAAAGTGCTAAAAGTGTAATAATTAATGGAATGCTTCCATTTAAAAATTTATATAGATTCTATTTTTAATTCTGAGCTACCTTTGTCAACAACATCCTACAGCTAAATTTATTATTTTCCAAAATATTATTTATTTTCTGAAAATTTTAACGCATAGGTTACGTCGATGAAAATTTTATGGTTGTAATAGTAGATATTGCTAGCGCCTATTCTATACAGAGGTTTCTATATAGGTTAAACTTGCAATTCTATTCACCTTCATTAGATATGGTATTTTGTAAAATACAACAGTCCACAGATGAGAACATACATATCTTGGTTTACATGATCTTCCAATAGGCAAGATTCAGGTTCTTTGGATATTTGCAATTTATTTAATTTATAGATGAAATTTGAATGACGCTGACGCTGTATTTTAGAATGATTTGATTTTAGTAGCACTTTTCAAGTAAACAAATATTCCACAAGTTACCCAAAAGCAGCACATACATTTAAATTATATTTGACGTTAAATATTGTAGATGGTTACTTATTAAGAAAACATTGAATAACTACTCAAACAGAAATATCTTGAACTTAACATTCAATGCTATAAAATAATTACTCGAAAATAAAGCATTTTTCGATGCGTGACTATAGGAACGTTTTGCACTATGTTTAGGTGAAGAATTCACACCTAAACACTGGTACATGTTTTTTGTTAAACACCCTGTATATATTGTGATATATCTTTGTTATGGATAACTACATCCGTTCCACTATATTAAAATTTATTAATTGTATTACGTTGTTGCTTTATTTAAATACCCCACGTTGGGATGGCCAATACTACTACTACTACTACCAATCATGCCATTCCCTTAGTGGGGTAGGTAAAACTCAATAACAAGCTTCCACCTTCACAACCACTGCGTGCACACATACTTCAACCCCTCTCACTACCACCGCCCTTCATCGCAACTCCCAGTACTCTACAGTATCCACACTAGCCCACTATTACCTATCAATCCTACTATCACCCATTCACTATTTTTCTCAATTCCTTTCTGTCATTACACACTTCTTTTGCTTCCATTAAATTCATACAACGTTTTTGGCAAGCTCTCCTATTCTTTGCGCTCTTTATTCTCTTTCCTTTTACAATTT